>PVIC010033065.1:0-20392 GCA_004025085.1 Thryonomys swinderianus
TGGCTGTGGTACCAGAACACTGTCCCTCTGGTGTGTGTGGCCACCTGCCGTGCCCGGCTGACATGCTGGCATGGCGCCACCTGCTGGCCCTGCTGAGCACTACACCCTTCAGCTCCCGCCCAGCAGCCCGGTTGATTTCGGAGCTCTGGCGGGGTAGGCTGCTCCCAAACGTGTGCGAGACCCCTCCCCCTTTCCTCACCGCAGCGTGGCTTCTCTGATTCACTGCGGGTCGAGCCGTCCTCGAAGGGGTGAAGCCCGTCATTTGTTGTACGTTTCCTGTGTGACCCACAGGCGTCGCGAAGCCACAGCTCCGGCCCTCGCTGCGCTTCGGTCTGCATCTCCCTGCTCGGCAGCGCTGGGCAGGCGTTGTCCTTCCCTGGAGAGACGCCTAGTTCAGTCCTTAGCCTGATACTAAACCAGGCTGTGTTTTGTTTTCGAGTTGTGTGTAGTCTTGCCGTGCCGTTCTCGGGTTTCCTGAGAGAGCGTGGGCTCTGATGCTGAGCCTGGCCTCCGCCTCAGGTCACCTTCCTGCCTCAGCCTCATGGGGGCTGGGATAACACTGCACAGGTCTGCTTTCTAGTACCAGTTGCACGTGGCTCAGTCGGGACCCTCTGCCCTTGCTGGCAGCTTCCTGGTACAGATGAGGAGTGGCAGGGAGGGTGGCACCGCTGCTCCGTGCCCTGCGCTGACCTGCTTTGCCCCCCCCAGGCCATGGGTATCAACGACCTGCTGTCCTTCGACTTCATGGACGCCCCCCCGATGGAGACACTCATCACGGCCATGGAGCAGCTCTACACGCTGGGGGCCCTGGACGACGAGGGCCTGCTCACCCGCCTGGGCCGCAGGGTGAGGCCGGGCCCGGCCGGGGCTGCTGGGCCGGGTGCTGCGCTCGGCGGCGGTGCCGCGTCGCTGTGAGCCGTCCCCGCCTCAGCCTGTGTCCCGAGCCACTTTACTCCGACGGAGTGTGCCGGCTGCACGCGCCCAGCGACCGGGAGCTGCTGCCCTCCGTTGGGGTTTAGAGGGAACCCTGGCTCAAGGCTGTGCCCTCGCGTCCCGGCCCGCAGATGGCGGAGTTCCCGCTGGAGCCGATGCTGTGCAAGATGCTGATCATGTCGGTGCACCTGGGCTGCAGCGAGGAGATGCTGACCATCGTGTCCATGCTGTCCGTGCAGAACGTCTTCTACAGGCCCAAGGTGCGGTGCGGCCGGGCAGGGGGCCGCTGGGGCCGGGAGCGGGGCAGGCCTGACTAGCGGCTCCCGCCTGCAGGACAAACAAGCCCTCGCTGACCAGAAGAAGGCCAAGTTCCACCAGACCGAGGGCGACCACCTCACGCTGCTGGCGGTGTACAACTCCTGGAAGAACAACAAGTTCTCCAACCCCTGGTGCTACGAGAACTTCATCCAGGCCCGCTCCCTGCGCCGGGCGCAGGACATCCGCAAGCAGATGCTGGGCATCATGGACAGGTGGGCGCGGGCGTGGGGCGCTCCCCAAGCGACCTTCAGCCTGGGCCTGCGTCCTTGGGCCCCTTCCTGGGTGACGTGGAGCCACAGACCGTCCCTAAGAGGGCGCAGGGCTGCTTGTTGGCAACACTTTATGGCCTCCGGAGGCCGGGCGCAGTGCCACACGCCTGTCGGCCCGGCACTCGGGAGGCTGAGGCGGGAGCGTGGGAGGGAAGTGAGGGCCGGCCGGGGCCACACGTCCAGACGGTCACAGCAGGCGCAGAGCCGGACTCCCGAGCAGCGGTCCGGGACTCCACTCTGCCCGCCGAAGCGCAGCCTATCTCCCCACGGCGCCCGAGCTGTCTGTCCTTGGGCTGGACCGCAGGCGCCGGGGACCCCGTGGGCCCTCAAGGCCGGCCTGGCGCCTTCCTCCGGAGTGGCTTCGTCTCCACCCAACTGTCGCCCGCCAGGCACAAGCTGGACGTGGTGTCCTGCGGCAAGTCCACGGTGCGTGTGCAGAAGGCCATCTGCAGCGGCTTCTTCCGCAACGCGGCCAAGAAGGACCCGCAGGAGGGCTACCGCACGCTCATCGACCAGCAGGTGGTCTACATCCACCCCTCCAGCGCCCTCTTCAACCGGCAGCCCGAGTGGTAGGTGGGGCCCCCGCCTGTCCGCATCTGCACCGCCGGCCGTGTTCCTGGGACCGGGAGAAGTGTGGAGCCTTCGTTCCTTTTTCTTTTGTTGGGCCCTGTGCTTGCTAGGCAGGCGCAGTACCGCTTGAGCTAAATCCCCGGCCCAGTGTGAAGCCTGTTGAGGGGTCACAGGCCAGAGCGAGGGGGTCCCGAGGAGCCGGCCAATGAGGCAGCTCCGACCCGCTTGAGCAGCCTTTGGAGCAAACTCGTCTCCTGAGGTGCCCGTGACGCAGCCGCGGGAGGCCCGCACGGGGAGCCAGGCGCACCTGAGGGCACCCCGAGCTCCACACCGAGACCCTGTCCCGAAATAGCAGATGGCGGGGAGTCAGCGCCTGGGAACCCCAGTGGCAAACTGACTGGAAGTCACGGGCTCCGTGGCCGGGCCTTGCCTGTTGGCCTCCCGCCTCCTGGAGCCGGCGGCCCCTGTGAGGGCCCCGGAGCCCCGGAGCGGGAGGACCTGGGGTCAGAGCGCGGTGACGGCCCTCCGCCCTGTCGCCTGCCCAGGGTGGTGTACCACGAGCTGGTGCTGACCACGAAGGAGTACATGCGCGAGGTCACCACCATCGACCCGCGCTGGCTCGTGGAGTTCGCGCCCGCCTTCTTCAAGGTCTCCGACCCCACCAAGCTCAGCAAGCAGAAGAAGCAGCAGCGCCTGGAGCCCCTCTACAACCGCTACGAGGAGCCCAACGCCTGGAGGATCTCGCGGGCCTTCCGGCGGCGCTGAGGCCCCGGTCCGCGCCTCCCCTGGGGGAGCCCCGCGTGGCTGGCTGTGGGTCACCGTGTCGCCTCCCTGAGAGGCGGCCTGTGGGGAGGAGGCGCGGCGCTGTGCGTGTCCTCCCCCGTCCCTGCCCTTCCTTGTCACCTCCCAGAATATATTTATTTTCTTAAGAAAATGAGAACGGCTTCCTGTGCCTGTGCCTTTAGCTGAGGGTGCCATGCCGCTGGGGCTGCGCCCTGGTGGGGCTGTGCCCGGCTGACTCCCCGCGGCCTTGTGGGTACCGTACTGTGGGCCGGCTCCGCTGAGCGCGGTTGACCCGTTTCCTTTGGAAATACCCCGAGCGCTGGTACAGCTTGGGCTTTGTTTGCACCCCCCAGGCCCCTGTGCGTGTCCGTGAAGGGACTCAGTCACGGCAGAGCGCGGGCCCCGCCGCCACCCGGGACGCGTGTGCCTCGGTCTTCTTCCTCCCAGCGCATCTTGTCGGGCGGCTCCTGCCTCAGCCTCTCTGCAGCAGCCGGGACAGAGCTGCCCACCGCCCCTGCGCCGAGCTGGGTCTGCCAGCGGTGCGGCTGGCTCGGCGGTGTGCAGGGCAGTGTCACGACAGGGCTGCTGTCCTGGACTGCCCGCCTGGGGGCCTCGCAGACCGCCCAGCCCGTGAGCCGCCATCCCCGGGACACAGGCGAGGTGCTCGGGTCCGCAGTGTCCCTCGCGCCTCCCCAGCGCTCTCCATCGCGGGCCCTGCTCTCCCTGCCCGGCCTCCACCTGGTCCGTGTAGACCTCGTTAGAACCTAGAATTCTGTCCCTTGCTCCCCCACTTCAGCCCAGGGCGATGCTCTGCGGGCGGGCGGCCACCCCGCTGTCTGGGGTCTGAGGCCTCCAGCCCCTCCCCCCCCTCGCTTGCCCTGTTTGGCATCAGATGCGGGCAAGGGGACACCGCAGAGCCTCCGCCTCGAAGATGGCATCTGTCCCCGGCCAGGGTCCCCTTCTTGCCTGCTGGCGCATCCCTGCTCGTCCTCAGACTGCGCCCGGTGGGCAGCAGCCCAGTGCTCAGGTGGGAGGACGTGGTGTGGGGTGCACGCGGGGGACGCAGCCCCGGCCCCCAGCTGAGCCAAGGTTGCTCCGCGGGCCCTGCGGACCCGGCAAGGGGCCTCCAGGGGCTCAGGTCGGGAAGCCTCGGCCCGCCCGCCCGGCAGGGACGCACACAGCAGCCGCACACTGGGAGGCGGGGCCTTTATTCAGGTCCTCGGTGGGGAGGGAGCCCACCCCTCCGCCACCTGCACCTCAGGGTCCTGCCCTGCCCCGGACACAGCACCAAGAAAGCTGCACCCCGAGGCCACAGCCTGAAGGGGCCGCTGGGGAGCGGGCAGCTCAGGACACCCCAGGCCCAGTGCGGGGATGCGCTGGGGCCCCTCGGTCCTCGGGGTGCAGAAGCGGCTCCGCCGAGCTCCGGGCCGAGGCCGAGCCCGCCTGCGGACCTGCCCTTCCCCCTCCAGCCGGAGCTCGGTGGGACCGCGGGGACCCGCCCCAGGCTGCGGCCTGGCTCTGGCTCTGGACAGGGCAGCGCCCACGCGGCTGGGCAGTACAGCTGGCTAGTACGAGTAGCCGCCCTTGGGGCCAGGGGGCTGGGCAGGGCCGGCCAGCTCTGGGAGGTAGACGGGGCTCTCGTCCAGGTGGCACAGAGGGACCGTGTCCTCCTCGCTGACGGGCCGCTCGAAGTCCGCCTTCAGCGCTGGCCGCTGGTTGTCCGGGAAGGCCAGAGAGAACAGGGCCTCGGGCTCGCACACGAACTTGTAGACGTAGCGCTCGCCCGCCACCTGCAGCGGGGGGGTGGTCAGCCCCGCCGGGCGGCGCGAGGCCGGTGAACGCGGCGCTCCCTGCGGACCGAGCCTGTCCTGTCTTCCCGTGCGCGGCCCTCGCCACTCACTGCCCAGCCCGTCATCTCTGTGCCCTTGACCTTGCCAGTGAGGCTGTCCTGCCCCACCCATGCCCATGCCCACGCCTGCCCGGGACCCTGGGTGACCTTCTGCATGATGCCCTTCTCGTAATAGTACCGCAGCGAGCGGCTAAGCTTGTCGTAATTCATGGCCGGCCGGTTCTTCTGGATGCCCCAGAGCCGGGCGACCTGGGGACCAAAGGGACAAATTCTAGGGTGGAGGAAACAGGGCCAGCGAGAAAGCTGGCGCTGTACGCTCGGTCCTGGTGCCGGACGCTGGGCTGCCGCGACTGGCCAGGAGGGGGCGCTCTGCGGCCGCACCCACCTCCTCGGGTTCGATCAGCTTGAATTCCATCCCGCGGCCGGTCCAGGCGATGAAATGGGCGTTCGTGGGGTCATCCAGCAGGGCCACCAGAAACTGCCAGAGCTGCAGGGCGCCGCGGCGCTGGTAGGGCGGCCCCTCACGGAGCACCCCGAGCCCTTCCTGCTTGATGTCCCCTGGGGACACGGAGGGCGGGGTGAGCCCCTCCGGGCCCGGCTGACCCGGCCCACGCTCCCAGGGCGTCCCCAGGTGGCCGGGCCTGTGTCCCCACCTCCCGCAACAGAGTCCTGCGGGGATGCCGGGAGGCGTGGGTAAGACCCGACCCCCCTCGACGTCTCTCCTCTGACCTTCAAATTTCTCAGGGACAACACAGACGTCCTCTGGGAAAGGCCGCAAGGGTTTCTCATAGCCATAACCTGGGAGGCAGGGCGTGCTCGGCTCAGAGGGGCTGCTGCCCTGGCACGCGAGTGCCTCCCTCCGCTCCGACGGTGTGGCGGGGCAGCGCCACCTTACCCACGGCCTGGCCGCCTGACGCGGGCCCCGAGAAGCCCTCTGTGTGGAGGTACATAGAGGCGCAGCCAGGGACGTCTGCGGGAGGAGAGTGCTGTTTAGGGGGCATCTGGCTGTGGGCTCCTCAGCCTGCCCACTGCCAAATCCTGGCCAAAGCTTGCCAATGGCAGAGCCGACCCCGGCCCCTCCGCTCAAGGGCTGGGGTGGCACAGCTGGGCCTGGATTCCAGGAGCAGCTGTTTCCTGTGTGCCCGGGGGATGAGGGGGCGCAATGAACCTCCGGGTGAGAGCAGTGCCCTGGCCTGGCCGCCCTCAGACCGGAACAGATGCGTGTCCAGCTGGCAGGTCAGGCTCCCTGCCCTGGGCTTGAGCCGTGTGTGTGTGTGTGTGTGCGCGCGCGCGTGCGTGCATGCGCGCAACATGCAACAAGTCAGGGCTCTAGGCTGTCCTCCAGGCCGCACCCCGGGGAAGCCCCCAAGCTGGTCCCAGCCCCCCCACTCCCCCAGTGATGGAGGCTGAAACCCAACACCTCCGGGAGCCCGGGTGGGGCCGGGTTAATCCAGCCTCCATTTTGTGAATGGAATTCCTGGCTCCTTTCGGGAGAGGAGAGGGCGGAGGTCGAGGGCGGTGGGGACACCATCCCAGCCAGCCTCAGGCCTCGGCAGGCGGGGGAGGGGGGCGCGTCCTCGCGCCACGCAGGCTCAGGCTGAGACCAAGGCCGGACAGGGAAGGGGCGACCCTAAAGCTCCCTCCAGCTGAGGGCCGCCCTCTTCTCCGAATGTATTTCTTCCAATGCGAAATCAGATAAACGTGGGCCTTGTGGCTGGGCACCTGTGGCGGAGGTGGGAGGGGGCGGGGCTTCACGGCCCACCCTGGCATCCCGCTCGAAGGGCTGACTAGTCCTCCCTCAGGACCCTGGGGGCAGGGCCGGGGAGGCGCCGCCCTCTCCCTGTGCCCTCGCGGCTCTGAGCCCCACCCTCACCTGTTAGGGTAAAGACCTTCACTTCCTGCTGGCCACGCCCCCTCCCCTCCGCCCTTCCTTCAGGCCCCGCCCCGGTCCTGGGATCGGATCCAGGGCCTTCCCTGAGCTGCAGGCCTGACCCTTTTCAGGTTTTGAAGACTTGTTTCTTTAAATGCAGCTCCAGGGATCAAACTCGAGTCCTGTGCTTCCGAGGGAGGCACAGTGCACTTGAGCTGAATTCCTGGTCCCCTTTTTATATTTTTTTAATTTTTATTATTTTTTTTTGAGACAGGGTCTCGCTTTGTAGTTCAGGCTGGCCCTGAGCTCACTCTGTAGCCCAGGCAAGCCGCCGCGAACTCAGCAATCCTCCTGTCTCTGCCTCCCGAGTGCTGGGATTACAGGCGTGAGCCACTAAGTCCGGCATTGTGGTATGCGGTGTTGATTGTTGGTGGGCGTGTCTCCACACCCAGCATTATATGTGGTTACCGGAGATCGAACTCAGGACCTCGCACTTGCGAGGCAGGCGCCAGAACCACTGAACTAACCCTCCAGCCCTTTATTTTTTATTTTTGAGACAGGGTCTCACTTTGTAGTTCAGGCTGGCCCTGAGCTCACTATGTAGCCCAGGCAAGCCTCGAACTCAGCAATCCTCCTGTCTCTGCCTCCCGAGTGCTGGGATGACAGGCGTTAGCAACCACGCCCGGCTGTCATCCCTTTTTATTTTTTGAGAGAAGCTCTCACTAAGTTGCCCAAGCTGGCCTCAGCTTGTTCTCCTCCTGCCTCAGCCTCCTAGAGCGCCAGGGTGACGGGCCTGAGCCACGGCGCTCAGCTACGCTTGGCCGGTTGGGAAGTGATGCTTCCCGTGTGTGGCAGAGAGAGGACGGGCGGGCGGCTCGAGCTGGCAGACAGCAATGGGCAGGCGCGAGGCCTGCAGGACATGAGGGCCCCACGGAACCACCCGAGGCGGTGCCACCCCTGGCGCCCTGCCCAGGACGGCGGCCCCTCACCTGCATGGTAGGCGAAGTCCGTCTGCTCCTGCTTGATCACCACCCCCGGCCCCGGGTACCTGTGCCCACTGTGCCCGCCGAGCCCGGCCCGGCCCGCCTGCTCGTACAGGGGGTCGTGGTACTCCTGCTTGAAGCCCTGGTGTGGGCATGGCGGGCAGGGCTCGGGCAGTGGGTGCTGGTAGGGGACTGCCAGGGCGTCCCCGGCCCCTCCCCGGGAAGGCGTGTAGGAGCGGCCGGTGTCCAGGGGCTGCTGGAAGACAGGGCTGGGCAGGGCCGGGATGCCGGTCAGGCCCTCAGCGGCCCGCTTCCCCCCGGCCGGGACGGCAGGCCTGGGCGCCTCACCTGTGCTCCCCGAGGTACCCGAGGCCCGGGTGGGGCTGGCTGGGACCAGCGGCCCTCAGGAGGCTCCGCGGCTCCGCCCTGGGGAAGGTCTGCGGGGGCGGCTGTCCGGGGGCGCCGGGGGCAGGGGGCTTGATGGCGACTTGTCTGGGGGTCATAGGCACTGGCGTTGAGGGGGCCGAGAGGCGAGGGAGGGAGGGCTGTGGGGCCCTTCCTCTCCCTTCTGTCCGGGAACGGGCCTAACTTTAGACGGTCTACGGGACAGAGGGACAGGCCTGGCGAGCAGAGCCCTCAAGGGTGTCCGTGCGCCCTGGCCGGGGGCTCCCGCACAGCAGCCAGGGACCCCGCTCCTGTCTGCATGCCTCCCGGGTCTGCTCACTGGTGCGGCCCCGCCTCGACCCGACCCGACCCGACCCGAGCAGGCTTCACCGGCCTCACCTGGAGTAAAGGCACTGCTCGCCATGGTGGTAGGGGGCGGGAGGTTTCCTGCTGCAGGACAGGGCGGGCTGTGCTCGGGGGCTCTGGGGCTCCTCCTTGATCCGGGTGGTCGGGCTGTGGAAAGCTACTGGGGGCACAGGACCGGAGGCATCACGGCAGGCCGATGCCTGCCCTCCCTCCCCGGGGCTCGGGCTCCAGGGCCGGGCAGGTGCTTGGAGGCACTGTGGTGTTAATACCTGTTGATTTCCCGGAGCTGGGACTGAGCCCCAGGCCGTCCTGCAGAGTGAGCTCCATCCCTAGACCGTTTGTACTGTGAGACAATGTCTTGCTAACTTTCTCTTCAGATCTTTTTGCCTCTGCCTCCTAAGAGTACTGGGCTGACGGCGTGCCCCTTTACCCCCTGCTGGCTAACATCCAGTATTAAGGAGGAAACCGTCTGGAAGCCCACCCTGCATGCCACCTGCAGCCCCAGACAGCCCCTTCCTGGTGGTGGGCACCTCCGGTGTGGCTGTGGTTTCCTGCGGGCCTGGCGGATTCCAAGGACCTGTCTGGGGCCCTGAGGGGCCGGTCGGGTTGAAGCTTCCGTGTCAGCTCAGTGACGCTGGACACATGCTCCCGATTATCCGTGAAGAACACGGCCCGTCCTGTAACCCGCTGGGCACAGCCGCCCACGTGAGCCCCGCAGCCACCACAGGGCTGATTCTTCGTGACAGTGGGCAGAAAGCATGTCGTTAAAGCACTTTCTAGGCAGCGGCACCACCGATGCTGAGCCCAGGCTTCGTGTTTCCATCATGGGGGGCTGACCTGCGCACCCGGGGCCACCACACTGCCCGCAGACACAGCCCGCTAGCCCCAGGTGGGGCGGGCAGGAGGCTGGGGACGAAGGCCGCTGTCGGGGCCTCTTAGGGGAGGATCGGAGACAGCACAGCCGGCAGTCGAGCCCCAGGCCCCGAGAGGAGCCGAGGCCTTCCTGCTGCCCGGCCCTGGGGCCAGCGGGGCTGGGGCCTGCCTGGCACCCTTCCTCGGCGGAGGCGGCCTCTGCCCGTTTCCTGCCCTGCCCGTCCCACTCCCAGCTCCTGCTTCGACTTACAGTTTTCTGAGTGGAAATCAGGAACAAACTGCTCTTCACCGTCGGGCACCTGAGCTGCAGAGAGAGGTGAGGGTGGGTGCCTGGCTCCTCAGACGAAGCCCCCCGACCAGCGCTCCGCACTCCCCGCCCTGTGGTCACCACACTCCTGGCAGGTGGGCAGAGTGGCAGCCGGGGCACCCTGGAGCCCAGGAATCCTCATCCACGACATCCCACAACGCGGTCCCGCCGTGGACACAGTGAGGGGCAGGTGGGGCAGCTGGCAGCCCAGGGTGCCCTGAGCAGGGGCTGGCACTGGAAGGGCGCCTCCTGGGCTCGGCGCTGCCTGGCACCCTCTCTGAAGCCAGGGAAGGCACAATAGAGGGGCCAGGGCAGGCCGGGGCTCTAGCCTGAGGGGTGGGGACCCCCGCTGTGCCCCAATGTGGTTTGGAACCCGACTCCACAAAACCAGGCTATGTTGCCCAGCAGCTGCCCCTCCAGCATTTTCTTTTCTTTTGGCGGCACCGGGGATCGAACTCCAGCCCTTGTGCATCCAAGGTTGGCGCAGTACCACTGGAGCCTGATCCCCAGCCCCTAAATGAAATTATTCTGTTGGTTGAATTTAACCTTTTATGTATCTCTATATACATACCAGGAATCAAACTCAGGACCCGTGTTTATCAAGGCAGGAACAGTGCCACTGGGCTGCTAAGTCCCGGGTCCTGATGGTTCCCTCCAGCATTTTCAACAGAAATCTCACTTCTCTGTCTTCCGTGAGGTGTGAAATCCAAGTCCTCACCCTTGGCCTCCACGGCCCGGCTCACCCCTGCCGCCTGCCTGCCACGGCCCAGGTCCCGGCTCCGTCCCTCCACCCTGGGAGCTGGGCTCCTCCCCCAGCCCCGCCGGCAGCTCTGCAGAGGCCGCCTCTGACCCCCAACCAACACAGGGCCTTGCGGCGGGCACGGCGTGCAGCCCAGCTCTGGAGAGGCCCAGGTGGGAGGATAGCGCTTTCCAGGCCAGCCTGGGTTACAGTAAGACCCTATCTCAACACAAACCAGACAACACGACACAGAGGCCTGTGCCTCTTGGTCCTCTGCCGTGTTTCACCTCCTCCCAGCCGGACGTGTCTCCATGTTCGCACAGCTTCTCTTGCACCACCATGCTCAGCTCCAAGGGGCTCGGCTCAGTCCGTCCCAGAGCAGACACCCCTTCAGGTGACACCCCTTCAGGGCGGGCGGGAGCAGGCACGTCTCCAGGGGACGCTGCGGCCCTTGGCTCGAGGAGCGGCCAGCCAAGCCCCCGACTCACCCCAGACACACGGCCGCGGCTTGGCCGGGCAGCGGGCCCCTCCCAGGCTGCGAAAGGCCCAGAGCCTGTCTTTAAAGTGCTCCTGGGATCTGACCTGGACCTGAAAGCCGGACCCTCTAGTCCGCTCTATCCACTTCCAGGGGTGTGAAATATAAAAAGCCTTCGGGGCGGCAGTACATGAATTATCTTCTGTTAATCACAGTGCGCTCCAATGAAAATAAATACAGGCTCACACATCATTTCTGACAGTTAGGAGAGGGAGCCAGGCGCAGGAGCCACGGCAGCCGAGAGCGTGTGGCTGCCACTAGGACCCAGGGCTGGGTCCGTCTGGAAGCCGGCTCCCTCGGCACACGCATGTGAACATGCACACACCCAGCTCACACCTGTCTTTCGGGAGCCCCGTGCGGTACAGAGGTGGCCGTCCCCCGAAGGGCCGGCTGCGGGGGGCCCAGGCTCTGTGCACACGGATCCCCAGCCCTGTCCCGTGCCCCCAGGGCCGTCACGCACAGGCTTATGGGGTGGTGCACACGGTTACCCCAGCGCTCAGGAGCCCCAGGCGGAGGGTGGAGGGTTTGAGCCCAACCTGGTTACACAGCGAGACTCAGTCTCAGAAAACCAAACACAGCAGGCTCCTTTAAAAGCAACGGAGACGGGAAGGACAGAGAATCTGCTTAGCTGCTGGGGTGCAGGCCCAAATTCACTCTTCGGACCCCAAAGGTGGTGAGCAGGGGGCACTGGGGGCAAGGAGTGACACCCCTCCCTGGCTCTCGGGGAAGGAGGGTCCTGTGGGCAGGGGCACAGCACACGGGGCACTGACGCACACTGGGGTCCCCTGGGGTCTCATTAGCTGTCACTTCCACTGAGGTAATGGGCTGGGGGGTGGCTCTGGCTGACGCCACCAAACGCACAGAGAGCCTTGGGGTCTCCTACGTCCTCCTGCCTCAGGCCTGAAAGTCTCCCCAGAATCCCCCAACTTGCAGAGCACACCCAAAGGGGTGGCACCACCCTCGCCAGGAGCCTGAGAGGACCCTTCTCCCTCCGGGACAGACCTGGTCGCTCAGAGACCATCCACAGGGTGGAGTTAGAGCCCGAGGCAGAGCCCGCGGTGCTGGAGCCCAGGGGGGCTGTGCCGGTCCGAGCGAGGCCGGCCTGGCTGGGTTCTGGGCGAGGGTCCGGCCCCTCCACCCCAACCCCACCGGAAGCAAGGAAACCAGGGCGGAGCCCAGAGACAGAGGAACGGGACGGGGAAGGAGCGGGCTCGACCTGACAGGCCCTGGAAAAACCGGGGAGCTGGAGCACTGCGCCATGGGGTCCCGGACACCCCACTCCAGGGGCTCCCCCTGTAGGTGTGCCTGCCGCCCGCCCCGCCCCGCCCCCGCCCTGCTGTTAGAGACCTGCTCTCTTCGGAGCTGACTCGTCTCCAGGAGCCCGAGGAAGCGCAACAGGAAGATGGAGGAGCCGCCGAGCTAGCAGAGCGCCAGAAGCACAGGGAAGGGCCGGGCACCGCACGCGCCCTGCTTCCTGCCGCCCCCAGCACACGGGGGTCTCTCCGGTGGGGCTGATGGGGCCCCGGGAGCAGGGGTCCAGGGAAAGCTTAGAGCCCTCTTCCTAGAATGAGCCACGCGCCTCGGTGCCTGGCGCCCCACAACGATTTCACGCGGGGTCCGAGGGAGGGGGCCCTGCAGCTCCCCACCGGCCTCACACAAAGGACATCAGCGGCTCAGCACTGTCCCTTCCTGCTCAAGAGACCACAAGGTCATCGTCCTCAAGGCTCCTGCGGCTCCGGCTGAGCCCAGAAGGGAGCCCAGGACCAGACCCAGCACATCGGTACTGCAGCCGGACACCTCCTAGGCCGGCCTGCCCGAGCCAGGGTCCTTCCCTGGGCAGCCTGTCCACCCAGGCACCCAGAGCCCAGGCGCGCCCCAGCCACGGCATCCTCCTCTGTTGAGAAAACCCCACCCCAAAGATCTCCAGGCTGCCCCCACGCCGAGCGCACCACCCGCACCTGTGCCCGCCTCCCGGCCCACCCACACCACCAGCCCTCGGCTTCCCTCCATGCCACAGCTGCCCTGGCCCCCGCGCCTCAGATGCGCCCCGCGGCTGGTGAGTGTCCAGAACGCCGGCCTCTCCCTGTCACCCTGAAGCCCCCTTTGGACGGCGGGGACACTGACCTGGTGGGAAGAGGCAGGAGAGGAGGCCGGGGTGGCGCTGGGGCGGAGCGGGGGCGCAGGGCCCCGGCAGCTGCATCTGTCTCCGCAGAGAGAAGCGAGTGGCCTGAGCATCCCCGGGGCCTGGCCACCAGCACCAGCGGGAGCCGGGCGCGGAGGGAGGCAGGGAGCTGGCAGCCCCTCCGCCGCATCCCCACCCCCACCTCCCCACCCACCGCCTTTAAATGGACAGGGACTCCGAGCCGCGTGGAGCACACGCGGGCGCACACACACTGGCTGTCACACTGGCACAAGCACACACTAACATGACCCTCTCCACGTCACCTGGCGGGGGTGCCTCCAATGTGAGCTAAGGACACCCCCACCCCAAACCCAGGCACAAATAGCCCGACTGCTGCCAAAATGCCAACCTGGAGCCACCCCTTAGCTCAAAGCCCCGGAGCTGCCCCCAGGGGCCCCTCTGCTGACAGCCAGGGAAAGGAACCTCGCCAGCCAGACCACATCAGGCACCGGGAAGGAAGTCAGAGTGCCTGGAACCCGACACCTCTGGTATCAGCCCAGCTCCGGAACCCGGGGCGGGGGCGGCTGGCACAGCTCTGCCCGCAGCTAGGCGGACACCGGGTACCGGGGGCATGCAGGCTCGGGGAAGGTGCCCACGTGACCCCAGAACCCGACCCCTCTGGCACCTGCGCAGCGAGTCTGTCTCAAACCCTCAGGCCGCTCAGGCAGGTCCTATGCTAAACAGGACTGAGGTGCCAGTGCCGGACTGACCATCTCCCTCGGGCACCGGGCATCGAGCCAGGCGTCTGCCCCGGGCGGCCTGCAGGGTCCCGGGGAAGCGGGGTCTGGGTGTGAATAACTGCTCGAGAAAGACACTCAGGATGGAGGAACAGGACGGTCCCAGGCAAGAGATCCCTCCAAAGGGTTCCTAGCAGTTGGGGCTCACGATCTTCAGCGTTAAAGGGATTGTTAACCAAGATGGGGGCGCTAACCCTTCCCTCTCTGAGCTGCTCTGCAGGCCGCTGGCACCCCCAGTGACAGCTAGAAGCTGTCCCGAAACACGAAGGAAGGGGGATTTCGCCAGGGCCCCGGGGAGCGGCGGTGTCCGGGAGAGACCCGGGAGGGCGGCACCGCCGTTAGAATCACAATGGAGGCCGCGGGGCGGGGAGCCCCATCTTCTCGCCAAAGTGCAGGGAAAAGCAGGATTCAAAGTTCGCTTTTCCCTAGGTGTGGGCAGTGCCCTGGCCCCAGAAGGCGGGAAGAGGAGACACAAGAGGGCTGGAATGGGTGCCTGGGCAGCTCGGGAGGACGGGCACCCGGGAACTGCTCGCTTGCCTTCTCGGTCCCAACCCAACACCCCAACACACACCTGGACCCGCAGCTCCTGCCAAACAAACTTTGTAAATGAAATTTTCAACTAGGAAAACGGGCCCGGGGCCAAGTTCCATTCAAATAAGCAAATACCCCACACAATGGTCTGATTCATCCGCAGGCCTCATTACACAAGCCTGGGTCGGGCAGAGAAAATATCAGTGTGAGTGTCCACGCTGGGCGCTTCGAGGGCGAGGCTGCAGGGAGAGGACAGAGGAGGGGCCGGCGGGAGTACCGGGCCGGCGGCCTCCACCCCACAACAGGAAGGCCACAGGACTCACCTTCCGCAAGCCACGTCTCCTGGAAGCGGCTGAGGTCCTGGAAGAGGTCTGAGGGGCGAATGGTGAACCGGGGTGAGCCGTCGGGGGCGTGGGGACGGAGGAGACCCCGTGGGCCCAGGCGGCCACCGCCAGTCTGTGCCCAGGACGAGCAGTTCCGGGCAGGCAGCTCTTCCGAGGTGGGGCGGGGGGACGCAGGCCCGGCCCCCCCGGTGAGGAGAGGGGGCGCCTCTGGGTCTCGTTCTTTACCTTCCGAGTCGGGGGGCGGCAGGGAGCCAGGGTCCAGGAGCTTGCTCTGCGGAACCATCAGCCCCTCGCGCAGGCTCCCATTTCCGGACAGTTTCTGCGGGGAGGGGAATGGTGCCCGGTCGCCCTGAGACCGAGCGGGTGGGAAGTCGTGGGGGACGGGGTCGTGGGTGGGAGCACCCGGAGGGCTGGGTCGCGCGCGCGGGGTGTCGGGCTGCGCGGGTGCTCACGCTGCAGGCGGTGTAGGGCACTTGTTGGTCCAGAGAGCTGCCTTTCATCCTCCGCTCCATCCGGCCGCTCCCGGGCCACCGGCCGGGCCACGCGGGGCGCCGTGCGGGGGTGGGGCAGTGTCCCAAGGGAGCTGCGGGGGGGAGGCGGGCGGGAGGGGCCGTCCTGAGGCTCTGGGTTGCGCGCAGGACTTCTCCGCTCCAGCGCGGCGCGACGGACCCGGCGCCCTCCAGGGTCTCACCTGCTGGGGGCACCGCTCCGCGCTCCGCAGCCCGCGCGGCGAGCTCGGTTACATAAGACGCGTGTGCACGTGTGTGAGGGAGCGCGCGCACGCGGGGCGCACCCCACCCGCGCCCCTGCAGCCCACGTCCCAGTGCCCCTGCCCCCACCTGGCCTGGGACCCGCGGGGGCGGCAGGCAGCGCGCGGGCCGTGGGAGGCGAGCGGAGGTCGGGCTCTCCCGCCGCCCCCTCGCGCAGCCTCACCTGAGGCCCGGGCGTCCGCGCGGGAGCAGCAGGGGGTCCCGAGCCCGCCCGGGACTAACCGGGGCCGCGCGGCGGGGCGAGCGAGGTAGCCCGCGGCACGGTCCCCGCGCGCCGCCCGCTCTCAGCGCCGCGGCCGGTCGTGAGCCCGGGGGAGCAGCTGATTGGTGCGTTTCCCCGGCGCGGCCCCGCTCAGCCCCCGCCCCGCCCGCTCCCTTTGTTTCATTGACTTTCGTGAATGGAACCCCAGGGCCCGGCCCGCCCGCCAATCCGGAGGCGCAGTCCCTGAGTTGGGGTCGGGGCTTCGCTGCCTCGCAGCCAATCAGAATGTAGGGGCTGGCTCTCGGCTTCATTCACGGCTCCGGCTCCCATTCATAAAAAAATAAACTCTGTGCGGCCGGAGTTCATTCATAAAGATCTGAGGGAAAAGGAGCGGAGCTGAGGGCCTGGCAGCTGCTCTGCGGCGTTCGGCGTCGGCCGGGGCGCGAGGCGCCGGCGTGGGCAAAGTCTGGGTGCATCTGTGTGCGGGGGCACTGTGAACACGTCCGTGTGCGCGCCCTGGCAGGGTGGGGGCGGGGAGCGCGTGCCCAGAGGAGCAGTAATAATTGGCATTTAGGAAGCTCCGGGTTCCACGTGCTCGTTTCCTTCCCACAGCCGGGTGCGCGGATCTATTGTTTCCATTTTACAGATGCTGAAAAAAAAGCCCGGACTGGAACCTAAGTCCGCGGAGGTCTGTCGGCCAGTGGAAGCCCAGAGTTCACTGCCCGAACCCCCGCAGCCCTCGAGGCCTCCATAATGTGAATTAAGCGTCCTGACATCAGGGGTCACACAGTAGGTGCTCAATAAATGTGACCGGGCGCGGAATCGAGGGCTCTTCTCTGGGTTCTGTGCCCAGCAGAGCTGTCTTGTGACCCATTTTCCCCTATTGCTGTGGCACAGAGGCCCAGGTGGAAGATTCTGAGGTAGCTCAGCCATCTTCCCTCCTCCCTGGAAGCAGCAAAGGATCCTGGGAGCAGAAGCTCCAAGTCCCTGAAGCTTCAGGCCCAGCGTGGGTCCAGTGTAGGCCAGAGCTGGCTGTGGTCTGCAGCACCTCTCGCCCTCACTGCCGTGCCCAGTGACTGCTGTGCCAGGCGCAGAGCCCCACCTCTGACGCCCCAGGCCGGTCCGTCCCCCAGGACTCTGGGCACCGTCCACCGTCCCTGCTGCTGCACTGTTCCTAGGGGCTGCTGTCGGGCTGCGCCTGACTTGGAGTTTCCTCCTCAGGGGACGCGGGACGTCCTGGTGAGGCAGGCGCAGGTGCGAGCTCTCCCGCCTGTCCCTAGTCCCGGCCACATGCGAACGGCTCATTTCTCAAGATGGTCTCAGGCAAATGAAAATAAAGGCCCCTCTCTTCTCTGCTGGGGGGTCGCAGGGACACCCCCTCCGCTCAGAAGCCTCGCCCCACCCCAGCCTTGGGCTGGGGAAGGGGTGTCTTTCTTTCTACTTCATGGGGTGAAATCCATCTGTAAAGAGTGTGTGGACCTGTCTGTCTCTGGAGCCTTCTGCAGGCCCATGAGGTTGTACGATATGCTCGTTTGGCAAACAGGTACAATGAAGATCGCACTGAGGGTGCTTGGCCAGAGCCCTGCCCCAGGAAGGAGGAACAAGCCCCGGCAGGCCCCACTCGGGCCGGGAGAAACCGGTTCAGGGAGTCTGTGCGTTCCAGCGGGAGGGGTTCCCACAGCCCTCCCCGGCTCCAGGACAGTGCGGGTCAGCTGTGGCCTGCGGCCAGTGGTGGCTTCCCTGGGGCGCCCTGCTTCTGCGTTCTCCCCTGGCCGCGGGGTGCCCCCCACTGTCGCCCTTCATGGGCTGGGCAGGGACCGAGGGCCTTTCTGAGCCCCCGTTGCCACCTCGCCGTCCGCACCTCCGGCTCAGGTCCCAGGCCCACAGCAGTGACAGCGCCTCCTCCGAGGCCGTTGGGAACACCCCAAGGGGCATCACCAGCCAGACCCAAGCGCTAGCTGTGCGCCAGTGCTGGACCTTTGGGACCCCCGTGACCATCGCCAGATCCTGGGCGCGGGGTTGTGACTGTCACCCTCGGTTTACAGGTGAGGAGATGGAAGTGCACCACACCTGTACCAGGGCCACACTGCAGGTGACCTCGCGGACCTAGAGCAGGGAGGGGCGCCAGGGCCCCCCAGGGCTCAGAGTTCCCTCTCCTCCAGACATACCTCTGGGGAAGAACAGGTCCCTCTCTGGGCTTCAGTCCCCTGGGCCTCTGCCCTGCCTCCCGAGAGTCTCAGTGATAAACGCAGCAGGTGCAGTGTCACAAATTGCCTGTGATTGGTCCCCATTATGGAGGCACCTGAGCAGGAGGACGGGGTTTAAGTCCAGCCTGGGCCACTTCGGGGGTTCAAGGCCCTGAAGCCCAGTATAAGCTCCGGATGTGCAGGAAGCTGAAGACCAGTGCAGAGAAGACAAGAGCCAGGCCCGAGCCCCTGGCCTCCGCAGCCCTCTGGGAAGTGGCCTGCGCGGCTGGACGTGAGCTCTGGGTTAGGCGCCCGGCGGCACCCTTTGGGTGCGCTCCCCGTCCCGTGGTCGGAGCGGGAAGTGTCTGGGCCGAGGACAGCTGACGGCCCAGGGCTTTGAGGGCGGAGCTCGGAGGGACCTGGAGAGGCCGCGAAGCCGCCACCAGTGAGGAACACGGGCAGATGGCGTCCTGTGGCGCTGGAGCCTCCCCAGGCTGGAGCTGTCTCGGGCGGTTCTGTGCCGGGTGAACCAGATGGCAGCGCGTGGGGTGGGGCGGTCTGGGCAGTGTGGGGTCTTTGTCAAAGGCCAGTGGGTCAGGAGCACAACGATCACGAAATGAAACTTTCTTTGACGTCCTTGTTTGTGTGTGTGAAGGATGAGAATTGTTTTAATTTGTATTTAATTATTATTTTCCTTTTTTTTTTTTTTCCAATACCAGGGATCGAACCCGGGCGCTTGTGCATCCAAGGTCGGTGCGGTACCACTTGAGCTAAATCCCAGCCCTATTATTATTATTATTTAAGACATGGCCTTGCTATGTGATCCACGCCGGCCTTGACCTGACTGTAGTGTAGGGTGGCTCTCCTGCCTCAGCCTGCTGCCGGGATTCCCACGCACGCACCGCACTGGGCTCCAGGTTGGCCTTGAGCTTGAGACCCTCCTGTCTCATCTCCAGTTCCACAGTGGTGGAATAACAGGCACACGCCCCAAGCTGGGCCTCCCATTATCCTTTCCCAACTGCTCCCCCTTTATACAGCTTCGCCCAAAGCGCAGGGGCTCTGAATGTGAGTCCGTGGATGTGGACCCCAGAAACTAACTGCCGGCACTGCGGTGCGAGAGCCCCTTTTTCTGAGAGGGGTGCACGGCCCTGCTCGGAGTCTGTGGTCCCCACTCCCCCGGGCGAGACGCGTCTGCCCGGGAGGGGAGCGGGGACGAACCACTTGCCCGGCTCCTTCCCTTCCCCTCCCCCCAGGGCACCGGCCCAAGGGAGGAGCCCTGGCCAGGCAGGGCACTCGCCCGGAGGGTCCGGAGAAGACGCCTGTCCCTCCTGCCAGTCTGGGCGGAGCCCGGGGGGGGTCCTGGGCCAGAGGCAGCTCCCGGGACAGGACGGGACGGGACGGGGGAGCTGGTCTGGGTGTGACAGCTGTGTCCTCAGGAGAGGGAGAAACACAGTGACTTGTGGGCTCAAGCTCGTTCCTTGGAGGACCTAGATTTGGGCTTCTTTGGGGGGACTCAGCTTTTGGGGCGCTCTGTTGGCACTTGTCAGAAACCCCGTGCAGCTGTTTCACTGAGCTCCAGCCCCAGCGCCGGATTTGGAGACTGGGTCTGGCTAAGTTGCCCAGGCTGGCCTTGAACTTGATCTTCCTGCCTCAGCCTCCTGGTGGCTGGGGTGACAGGCCTGCACCCCGCGCTCCGCATGTTGTGAGGGGCAAGGGGAATCACTGTGACCTCCTCTCCTTTGGAGGAGAGTCTGGGTCAGCGCGGGGCGCCAGGGTGTCCTGGGGGCGCCCCCTCTTGTGGGTGATGCTGGTGGCTCCAGCTTTTCATTTCCTGCGAGCAGCAGCTCTGCGCTGCCCGGCCCCCGTTAGTTCTGGTTTCAACCGCTCTGCCTCCCGCTTCGGGCAGCGGAGTCCTTTCCTCCTCCTGAATTTTGCCCTTTGTGTCAAGGGGAGATGGACGGACAGACGGGCGGTCGCGGAGGCTGCGGGGCGGGGCTGGAGCGGGAGCCAGCTGGGCCCCTTCCAGGACGCTCCCTTCTTAATTAAGTGTGGACTTGAATTACGAGGGGCCGCGGCTGTGGCGCGGGGGTGCGGGGGAAGCGATTTCTCACCGGGAAGATTGAACACCGCGGCCCCGCTTACACGCCTGCGAGTGTCTATATTTGCTCTTCCTCAGGAATAATGGGCAGCAGGTGGATGCCAGCTCGCCAGGGCAGGTGCGCTGCGGGGCTGGCGGAGCCGGGCACGCGAGTCTCCGGGGCCCTCTTGGCGGGATGGTGTGCGGGCTCTGGTTTTA
This sequence comes from Thryonomys swinderianus, assembly GCA_004025085.1. Classification (NCBI taxonomy): domain Eukaryota; kingdom Metazoa; phylum Chordata; class Mammalia; order Rodentia; family Thryonomyidae; genus Thryonomys; species Thryonomys swinderianus. The sequence goes on from PVIC010033065.1 coordinate 20,028, forward strand.
CTTCCGAGGGCTTTTTTCCCTCTCTCCAGCAGACCCTTTCTTCTGCTCGGCCCTAGCACCCACCCCCGCTGGTGCCCATCTCTCTGCCAGGTCTCTTGTGTCTTCACAGCCTGAGCTCTTTGTGCCACAATTTTTTTCTTTTGAGACAGGGTCTCGCTTTGTAGTGCAGGCTGGCCCTGAGCTCACTATGGTGCCCAGGCAAGCCGCCGCGAACTCAGCAATCCTCCTGTCTCTGCCTCCCGAGTGCTGGGATGACAGGCGTGAGCCACCACGCCTGGCATTGTGGTATGCGGTGTTGATTGTTGGTGGGCGTGTCTCCACACCCAGCATTATATGTGGTTACCGGGGATCGAACTCAGGACCTT
>PVIC010033066.1:0-20343 GCA_004025085.1 Thryonomys swinderianus
TCTCTCTCTCTCTCTCTCTCTCTCTCTCTTTCTTTCTTTCTTTCATGCCAGGAATCAAACTCAGGACCTTGTGCTTACAAGGCAAGCATAGTGCACTGAGCTAAATTCCTAGCCCCAAAATGAGCTTTTGGCAAAAATAACTACCACAAATTAAAACTGAAAATGGCTATGATTGTGTGTGGTAAAAAGTGGTACTGACTAAAATTTGACTAAAGATCAAATGTTGAAGTGTATCTATATATCTATAAAATTTAACCCCAGAAAGTTGGATCTGGTAGAAATAGTAGAGAAATCTCATGCAAAAAATAACTAGAATCAGTAAAATCTGATACAGATAAAACTGCTGGATAATTAAATTTTTACCCTGTAATTTCAATAAAGAAGAACTGCTTCTGTCAGAAATAACCTTAGTAAACAAAAAAAATAGAAAAAACATTTTTAATATCTTACAGTATAAAAAATGGATCCAGAAACGTATTGTATATATTAGTGGTTTATTATTCAGTAGGATTTGTTACTTAATGAGTTTGTTGGCATTTATTGGGGTTTTTGGGGTTTGCTCCTAAAAATGTTTCTCAATAAGCAGGCAACAATGTTCTTATAATTTTGGTTCTATGTTAAAATGTTGGCCATGCAACACACCCATATTTCCTCCACTTGTAAGCCTGAGGCAGGAGGATCGCTGCAAGTTGGAGGCCAGCCTGGGATGCATAATAAGTTCAAGGCCAGCCTGAACTACACAGTAAGACCCTGTCTCGGAAAACAAACAGGAAACCAAAATGTCACTGGGGTCCAGAGGATTGAGTTCAGGATGGTGGTGTGGATTGAGGGGGGGGGGTGTATAAGTGTGTGTAAGAGAAATTAGGGGAAAACAAAGAGCCTGGTGACCTCGGGCATGGAGCTGTGTGTAGTCAGTCCTCGTGCCACCAGGATTTCCACGTTATCCTGCAAACTCAGTGTGCGGGATTCCGGATCAGGCCAACTTGGGTGGAAATGGATTGTACCACTCACTAGCTATGTCTCTGCAAAAGCCACCACATTCCCACATGTCAGTTTCCCCTCCAGACAAGGGAACTACCCACATCTCACCACACGAGGGCACCATGAGGGCCACAGATGACGCCCTTTGAAGGTGCCTGCTTTGCTGTCAGCCACCAGCGATGTGATTGCTCTGCTGTCTGTGTTTCCTGGTCACAGTCGTCGCTCACCAGCCACCTGGCAGCCAGCTGAGTAACTTCTGAGCAGCATCTTCACATCATAGTTCTTTGCCCCCAGCACAATGTCATGCTCAGCTTCAAATCCCAGGGAGTTTTAGCTGTTGGGTATGTACTAAAGAGAGGGCAATGAAAGGGAGGGAGCTGGGGGTCAGGACATGGGGCACACCGGAGGATTGCCAGACAAATGGGGAGAGCCGAGCGGGGAGCGGCCCGCCTGAGGCAGAGAGAACAGCTGGGCCATGTACTGCTTTGCTGACAGGTGGGTCGTGGGTTGTGAAACGTGGGAGAGTCTGTTGTTTACTGCCAGGAATCAGAGGCCTCCTGGCCAAGTTACTACAAGTCCAGAAAATGCTCCACTTCCCTGCGAAGCTGCCCCAGCCAGGCCCAGGGAAGCGCGGCTGACAGTCCTGGTGACTGGCCTCCCGCAGCCAGCACCCCTCCTCCTCCAGTCACATCTTCCCCAAAACTCAAATCCAGCGTGGTGCCCTCCGTTGCTGTGGCTTCCTCAAGCCACGACATGCTCTTTCTTTTATGAGCCTGAGGAGCTGTAATTCTCACTGCCTGACATTTATGGGAGGCTTCCTATTAGCAGAAGGCTTTACAGCGATCTTTATGAGGGACGCCGCCTCCAGCGCTCTGTCACAGGCAAAGGCCCGGCCCGCAGGCCTGCAAGAGGCTGGGCCAGTTAGGACAGGACGACATATGTCAGAGCCGATCTTCTTGCCCTGTGGCCTCAGCTGGGTCACTGTCTCTTATTCAATGGCAGCCAGGTCCCTCGGGCAGGTCCCTCAGACACATCAAACCCACCCACTTCTGGCCAACTCCCAGCCTGATGCTCACATCACTGCCAGCTCTGTGTGTCCCTCTTATCCCTCTGTCCTGTGTACCCATCACCTATGCAAGAGACAAAGGGACACCCTTGTCATTCTCCAATTTAATGTATGAATTTAAATTTTTTTCTGACATTTCTTGGAGGAAAATTGCTATTGATATCCCACGGCAAGTGTGTAGTGTTGAAGGGAATACTCTAAAAAACAAAAGCGACAGCCAGGCATGGTGGCACATACTAGTAATCACTCTGGGAGGCTGAGATAGGAGGATCACAAGTTTAAGACCAGCCTGGTTAATTTAGTTACTGAATGAGACCCTGTCTCAAAATAAAAGAGGTTAAAAATGCAGCTCCATGTGAAAACGCTAGGTTCAATTCCCAGTACTAAAACAAAAACAGATATTTCAAATTCCCCTCTTCTGAATAACATTTCTCCAGGATGAAATCAAAGCTCCCTCCCACTCGGCCTTCTCATCCTGTCTGCTACCCTGCCCTCCGTGCCTGCCCTGACTTCAGTCCACCAACTTTTCTGTTTCCATGGTTCACAACCGGGTTCGGCTCAGCTGACCTCTTGCCCGGAGCCAGACGGGGATCTCAAGTTGCATTCGCTCAGCATTCCCCTCCTGAGGAGGCCACCAGGTCTGCCTTCTGTGCTAGAATGTGATTTCCACGAGAGCAGGACTGTGCGTGTATTCTTCATCCCTGCACTCAATGCCTAGCACAGCCCAAAGGGTAAGCTGCACACGTACGTAGGTTGAAAAATTGAACCAAGGAACTAAAAATGGCCATCCTTTCCTGTCAAGCGACCTGCTCCTCTTCATTTTCGAAGGTAGGGGGCAGCAAAGACCCTGAGTTACCTAACTATCCTGTCGTTCATTCCAGAAAACTTCTAAAACCTTGTTGGCCTCCCACGCCAAAGTGCAGTCTGGGGTTTATCAAGAATTTCGGGGAAACATTCAGCCTTACAAATTTTTCCTTCTTATTATTTCCGGAGCCTTCTACATTCAGAACCATTTCCTGAATTTTTCCCCCTGAGACTTCACTCTGACATCTTACCCATGCCACGTAAGAATCGCAAGCAGATGTCCTGTGGAGGAAGCCAGAGCAGCTCAGTGCCCTGAGCCTGTACTTGCCTGACATGATGAGCTACTGAGAGGACAAAGGAGCTTGTGTCTTAGCAACAGCTGGGACGTAAGGCTTCACCGCCCTCCCTGAGGGTGTGCAGACCCGGCAGGCACCAGGTAAGCAGCTGCTGTTTGCACTACGAACACGCTCAGGAGCAGGTTGTGTGTGTTTACAGCTCAGTCTTCTGCTCGCATCTGCCTCTGCCTATTGCAGCATCTCTGTCTAACGCTCCCGCACTCCCCTGGGGCCAGAGCTTCAACGCCTCCTTCCTTTGTGGGCTCCTTAGCACCTCCACCCGGAGAGCCCTGAACTGCTGCCCCAGCAGCGGAATCAGCATCTCCCCACCCACAACGTGTGTGCGTTCACACCCCACAGCACACCCTTGGGAACCTGCTGCCTGCCAGGCTGGGCACGGGCTTTGTGGGCACAGATCCTCCACTGAATGGAAGCAGCAACAGCTAGAAGCAGAAGGGGACAGCGTTTCTCAACCTTGGCACCACTGCAACCCAGACAAGTAGCTCTCCCCACAAGGAGTGTGGAGCTTTCTTGGGGGAAACCAGCAACAGCCGCAGCCTCTGCCCATTGTACAAACAGCACTCGCCTCTCGGGTTGTAATCCCTGAAAACCTTTGGAGATACTGCTTCAGGTCCCCTGGGGGCTTCTTAGGTCTAACCTCAAGAACCACCACTTTAAAGAGATTGAGCATTTTTAGCCTTGAGTCCCTGACCCCCGTTTTCCCAGCACTGTCTGTTCTGCCTCACTCTGTGCTTATCTGCTGAGACCTCCACACAGCCTGTGGACTTGGTGGACGGCACATCAGAACTGATGTTGAGGAATCTGAGACCAAGACTAGGGAACTGACTACCAACTACCACATGGATTCTTAGTGGGGCTAAAACTTTAACACAAAGGCAGGGGATGTGGGTGACAATGTGACAAAACAGGCCCAAGAAACAGAGATGCATTACTGAACAGATAAGAGTGAAATGCAGTACAGAGCCAGGTGTGGTGATGCACACCCATAATGCCAGAACTCAGGAGGCTAAAGCAGGAGGATTGCCACAAGTTTGAGGCTAACCTGGGCTACAAAGTGAAGTCAAGCCTAACTTGAAATACATAGCAGGACCCTGTTTTTAAAAAACAAAACAAATAAGCAACAAAAAGGAATTAAAATGAAATGTACTACAAAGAGAAGTAAACTGGTGTTGGCTGGTCCCATGTCTGTGACTTTCTACTGCTGGGCCACATTGCCTGCCTCTGCTAGTTTAAAGAATTCCTGTACCTGGGTAACAAAGGCCGTTTTTGTGGAGGGCAGATCTGTTTGTTTTTATGTTACTGGCAATGAAGGAGTTCTAACTGATATATTGCAGAGAGCCTAGAACCAAAATCATAAGCAGAAAACATTGGGAGTTTAGGCAGCTGAAAAACAAGTTCTGGCCCTGCTAGCAGCTTCACTGAGAGCCAGGGCCTCATTCTCTTTTCTCTACCAAATGGCTTCTCACTCTGTCATGGTCGTTTTCCCCCTTGTTCTAATCTTGGTTTATACCTGGCCTGGACTTATCATGGCCTCAGCTCAACTTCTGCCCATCCACTCAGCATCACCGTAACTTAACTGCAATCTCAGATTGGGTTTCCTGGCTTAGAATCCTGAGCCAGTGAGGCTGATTGGCTCATGGACAAATGCTGCTGGCTTTCCATCCAGCCACCACCCATCACCTGCTGTGTTCAGGTGAACAGCTCCGGGCATAAGCACTTGTAAGGAAAGAGTACTATGTTCCACACAAGAGAGAATGACTTGAGTACAACCTCACCCATCCCCTACCTGCCTGCTTTCCATATGCCATGTGAGACATTAGACATGAAGTTGTAGCGGACATTTTGTGACACTGTGGTAAAGCCAAGAGAACTACACAAAACTTGACAGAAGAGGACTGGACATTTAGCTCACTGGTTCCCGTGCCTGCCTCGCAAGTGCAAGGTCCTGAGTTCGATCCCTGGTAACCACAAACAACAATGCTGGACATGGTGACTCACACCCACCAGTAATCAGTACCATATACCACAATGCCGGGTGTGGTGGTTCATGCCTGTAATCCCAGCACTTGGGAGGCAGAGGCAGGAGGACTGCTGTGAGTTTGAGGCTTGCCTGGGCTACATAGTGAGCTCAGGGTCAGCCTGAGCTACAAAGTGAGACTCTGTCTCAAAAAAAAAAAAAAAATTGACAAAAGAGGGCATTGATGACCTTAAACTGATGAGTTAACAATTCCTAGAGCTACCTTCAGACTTCTTATTACATGAGGTATCTTTTCAGTTTAAGCTACCTTGACTCAGGTATCCTGTTACTTGAAGCCAAAAGTATCCTGACTGATACAGTCTAGCCGATCCTTTCAGGCCAGGTTGCCCAGGTCCTAGGTCACAAGCTGGCCAGTCTATAGATAGAGTAAATTAGAGGCTGCATGAAGCCTTACTCCAAAGTACTGCAGCCTTTGTCTTCTAAGAAATAAGGACATTCTTCTGTAAAACTGAATTATTATAATAGCTTTAACACTGGTTATATTATCTAATATAAAAAAACATATTAGAAGCCTCTGATTTTTACACTAGTGTCCTTTGGAGCTTTTTTTTTTTTTTCCTTGCCTTAGTTTTACCTTCCTTTAAATTTCGTTTGTTTTTATCCAGGATTCATCAAGATTCCCAGACTGTTTTAATGATCACGTCTCTAAAGTTTCTTTTATTCTAAAATATCTTTTAATGGGGAGAGAAGTTTTCAGGCCAGACCTGTTCTTTTTCACAGAATATCCCACAATTTCCATTGTTCAGTTGCTTCTTCAGCATTAGCTGGATGTAGCTCAGCAGTGCAGTGCTTTCTTAGTGCCCTGAAGACCCTGAGCTCAATCCTCAACACCAGAAAACAAAACCAATAGCAATTTCCAGAAAGAAATTTAGGTAGAGATTTTAGCAAAGCCTCCCCAGAGATGTATAGGTCCTTCTCTGCACTCAAAACAAACAGGCACACATATGATAACCAATGCTAGATTTAATCAGCTAATTATGGCGTCATCAGCTAGAATTCGTCATTGGACAGGTATCTTTACACCCCTATAATCAACAAATACTCTATGCGATGGCGCTTTGAGGATATGAAAATATCATGTGTTCTGGCCTATGCCTAGACGTCCCCCCAGAGCCTCATAGTTTCTTAGGGTGTCTGAATCTAGAATGTGTGACTGATTCATGATGGGGCGAGGCCCACAGACATGAGGGTTAAGGGAGTGAGCATCACCTGCCCTGAGTAGTCTAAATAAGAGAAAAGGACAGAAAGAGCATTTAGGGTCCCTTGCTGCTTCTGCTGCCAGCGAGTGATGAGTGTGGAAGCCATTTCTCTTCCGCCACCCCTGTCTGCCAGGCTCCTCTACCTCAGAGCCGCTCTGGACTAAAGCCTCTCAGATGGTGGCTGAAAAAGTCCTTGCCCCTTATACCTTGGGTGTCAGGTATTTTGTCTCAGGAATGAAAGAAGAGTAATTAACATATCATCTTCCCAAATAAATTTGACCCAACATTTTAGAATCCATTAACATACTTTACTTTGATCAACCATTAAAATGATGATTTTTAAAAATCACAATCTGGGGCTGGAGATTTAGCTCAGTGGTTCCGGCACCCATTTAGCAAACCTAAGTTCCCTGGTTCAATCCCAGTAACCACGTACCAAAATGAAGGGCCTGGTAACTCATGCCCACCAGCAATCAGTACCACATACCACAATGCCAGGCGTGGAGGCTCACACCTGTAATCCCAGCACTCGGGAGGCAGAGGCAGGAGGATTGCTGAGCTTGAGGCTTGCCTGGGCTACATAGTGAACTCAGGGCCAGCCTGAACTACAAAGTGAGACCCAATGTCGAAAAAAAAAAAAAGTCACAATCTGGGGGCTGGGAATATAGCTCACTGATACTGCTGGCCTTGACTCCCCCAGACCCCCAAAAAACATAATTTTGCCAGTCCTATCTCTTCTAGATTACGACCTGGCATTCTATATTTTAGAAAAAACCTTTCCTTCACTCACATTTACCTTTTCATTTTCCTGAATATTACTGCAATAATATTACTGCAATAACCTCGGAGGATTCACTATTATTAATTTTCTTTATGACTCTCCATTTGTTTCATATGTGGCAAACAAGAGCCCCACAGTCCAAACTACATCTCTGGGACATTCCCCATCAATTCTGAGCACTTCTTGGTCCCAGAGCAGGGGAAGTCCCAGGTTTGCCTTCCACCTTCCTGACTCACACCTGGAATCAGCCACTTCCCCACGGAAGTCGGTCTGTTTTAGTGTGAACTAGTTTTTAGAAGCCAGTAACTGCCTGATAGGTACGCTCTTTGTTGTAGGCAGATCTTTGCTTGTAGGCCCTTTGAGTACATGAGTCAGGAAGTATATTTTATTTAAAATCATGAATTCATCTTGATCTTCCATCTCCAATCCAACAGCAAATTCTTCCTCTTTTAGCATCATGAATATACCTTTCCTGAGTCCAACGATGATACTGACAACTGCAAAAAAAAAAAAAATCAGTTTTGTCATCCTATCACTTATCTCATCTTATCTCTTTCTCAGTCCATATTTCTTTTTCTCCCACACTGAAATTCCTGCTTTTCACCAAAACCAACATTCATTTGCTCTTTGTCATAGCCCTAAATTATATCAACAATTAACCTGCTAATAAAGTTTAAGACTGTTTGCAGGCTTTTTAAATCCTTAGAATATAATTCACTAAAAAGAAAGATCTGTTTAAAAACCTTAAAGCCTCAAAATAGATTTAATTTGTTTCTTTTATATTCAATTAGTTTCTTATCTTTGTTGATTTCATGTAATTTTTAGGACATACAGAGTAAAACATTCAAAAAGTTATAAATACCTAAAAAAGTGACTCAGGAAAAATCTTCAGCCCCTATATATAATAATATGATTTGTTAATATTAATTATTAAATAATCATTATCAATTTTATTAGTTTTGGGTTTGCCTCATGTCCTAGTTACTTTTTTTTTTTTTTTTTTTTTTTTTGAGACAGGGTCTCCCTTTGCAGTTCAGGCTGGCCCTGAGCTCACTATGGTGCCCAGGCAAGCCACCGCAAACTCAGCAATCCTCCTGTGTCTGCCTCCTGAGTGCTGGGATTACAGGTGTGAGCCACCATGCCTGGCACTGTGGAATGTGGTGCTGATTGCTGGTTGATTGCTGGTGGGCGTGAGTCACCATGCCCAGCATTGTTGTTTGTGGTTACCGAGATCAAACTCAGGACCCTGCGCTTGTGAGGCAGGTGCTGGAACCTCTGAGCTAAATCTCCGGCCCCCTAGTTACTTTCTTGCAGACAAAATACCCAGTTCCCACAAGTTAAAAAAAGAACAGCTTGTGGAGGGATTAATCCATAACTAGCTGGCTCCATGGTGGGGTAGCCTGGCAGAGGAGAAACACTTGAGGCATGGTGGGCAGGAAGAAGAGCATCTTCCTCCTCCTTCCCTTTTTATTCTATCCAGGTTACAAGCCTATTGGTTGGCACCACCTACATACAGAACGGATTTCCCTCTGCAGTACATCCATCATCCACACCCAGAACTGTGCTAAACCAATCAATGGACTAACCCACTATCACGTCCATGATTCAGTCACTCCCAAAACCCCACCTGTGAGTACAGGTTTTGGTCTGACATCTAAATAGGAGGCTATTAACACCAGATTTTAAAAATAAGCAGATATATACCATATTACTGTTCTCCAGAGAGACAGGCAGTGTGTATGTGTATACGTGTGTGGGAGGTGTTCTGAGAAATTGGCCCACTCCATTTTGCAAGGGAGGAAGCCCCCAAATTTGCAGATCTGCCATCAGCAAGCTGATGACCCAGACAGCCAGTGGTGTAAAAAGTCAGAAGGCGTGAGAATTAGGGGAACTGATGGTGCAGGTCCCAACCCAATACCAAAGATTCCTCCTGCCTCAGCCCTTTTTGTCCTGAGCAGGCCACCCACAGATTGGGGGTCCCCTATTCACCCTGGGAAGGGCAATCTGCTTTATCAAGTCCATGTCTGCTGGTGTAAGTGCTAATCTTAACTGAAAACTCCTTTGCAGACATGCCCAGAAGCAATGTTTGCACATATGAGCAATTTGCTACTTTTTACTATTGAGCTATATTCTACTTTGGAAGATAGCACAGCTACCTTCAGTCACCTACTGATGGATGCATGGGCTGCTTCCTGTTTTTAGTGGCTATGGTTGTAAATAAAGCTGCTAGAAACACTTGTATACAGATCTTGCAAGCATATGTTTTCACTTTTCTTGAATGCCATTGTTGGGTCATATGGTAAATATATGCTTATGTTTTTCCAAACTGTTTTTCCAAAGTCATTGACTTTGCCATGCAAGACATGCTTTGACAAGCACTTGTACAACAAACCCACTCTCACAACTGAAAGAAGTTAAGAAATACAGATAGTGTAAAAATCCCATTAACTCTTTTCCTTCATTCCTCACTACTCAGGAAATATTACCACTGAAATCAGTTTGGCGAGCTTAAAAATCCTTTCTTACATTCAAAAAAACTAGATGCTAAAGAGTTCTGCGGAGAGAAGGTCCACTGAGTTCCAATAGAACTGGAGTGCATGATGCAGTGGCAAGACTGCTGGTACTGGGCTCAGTCAGACCTGGACCTCCATCCTAGGGCTACTTCCCAGCTCCAAACAAAGCTTAGAAGTATCGACATACTCTCTCTGTCTAACTGTATGGATCATACATGTGTATACATACACACAGTATCATAAGTCAGATATGTGTATCACAAAATATGTCAGATAAATATATAATCTTAAAATATTTAGATACATAGATAAATATTTAAGTTTCCACGCAGCTTCTAATTAGCATAAATTTATAATTTTTTGGCATTTCTGGGTTGTAAGACTAACACATTAATATATCAAACTGCCTTGGGTCTCAGACAGAGTACACTGGTATAAATTCTTCATCTAAAATGTAGTTATTCAGAAAAATCTTTAGGAAAGCCTTCAGAATGTGAGGAAAATGTCTACAGCTGCACCACCCTGAACGCACCTGATCTGGTCTGATCTTGGAAGCTGAGTAGGGTCAGGCCTAGTTAGCACTCTGACAGGAGAACATTTGACTGCATTGTGTCTATCAAAAAAGAATTCCAGGTATCAAGCCCTCAATCCTGGGAGAGCTACGCTGGTAGCACTCACTGTTCTGCCGTTTTCCTCCAGAAGATGTGTTTTTACACAATGGAGTATTACTCTGCCATGAAGAATGATAAATTAGAGACATTTATAGCTAAATGGATGCACCTTGAGGCCATACTCATAAGTGAAAAAAAAATAGGATACACTTAGGTGTCTTTAGTGAGAGAAACTGAAGGTGTAAATGAGATCCAAAATGTATAATAGGTGTTGTGAAATGGGAAGAATATATTCAAATGGGAAAGGGAGTGGGGGGATCCACAGGAGAAAAATAAGAAGGAAAAGAAAATATTTGAAGGGAAAAAATGGAAACAAAGCTTATGTATATATGTGGGCAGGGGTTATATGGAATGCAGGGAATAGGAAAAAATAAGAATCCAGGTATAAATTCTCAATGATGAATGTGACCATAAGCTCTGCCTAAAATGCACCAGTAAACTCAGTCAAAAAAAAGATAGAACTGACAAAAAATTAGTGCACTCTTGTACAATTAGTGAAAAATGAAAACCTTTCAATTGCCTTATAAAAGATGTCAGTGCTATTTAGTCATTGACTGATCTTGCTCTAACCTTAAAGTTTTATGATTATTGACTTGTTACATTTATTCTTTTTTTTTTTTTTTTTTTTTTTGAGGCAGGATCTTGCACTGTAGTTCAGGCTGGCCCTAAACTCACTGTGTAGCAGCAGACTGGCCTTGAACTCACACCAATTCTCCTGCCTCTGCCTCCTGAGTGCTGAGATTACAGGTGTGAGCCACCACATCCAGCACTGTGGTGTGTGGATCGGGATCAAATTTGGGACCTTGTGCTTGCAAAGCAGACACTGAAAGCACTGAGCTAAATCCCCAACCTGTTATATTGATTCTAATCCTTCCCCCAAACACTACCTACCCTTTTCAAATACCAGTGTTATTCTGGGGTACTCACGGCTGTGTGCATCATCGTTCTTTGTTGCTGTCTTATGCCTTCATATTAGCAATATGAAATTCTGTGGGGAAAACAGAAAACTTATTTTAAAAAAACAATGCTGTCGCCTACTTCTGTAGCAGGAAACAAACTGCCTGCTCTGAGAAAATTTCCAATCAAGAATTTACCAAAAGCAGAGAGACTGCTAACATTTTGATGGCCTTGGTAATATTTCCAAACAATGTACTGATCACTTCTTACCATTTTCGTGTAGCTCTGATGCTCTTCTTACATTACTGATCAGAACGGGGGTGTGTTTCCCCGGCTGTGGCCTGCAAAACTCCACCAGCAGGGTCTCACTGCAGGAGGAAGGGATTTCTGCCCTCATTTATTAGGGCGGATCGTGAAGAGTGAACTGTACTCGGGTCTGCCTAACTGAGGATGGGCTACAGTATGTGTCTGGAGGCAACTGAATAGAACTTATAATGTTTAAAAAAACCTCTTTATTCTTTTCATATAAAAAATTGATGAATTTTATGTAACAACATGAAAAGTAGGGTACAATATAGTAAGTAGAAAGAGAAGCTTACCAAACTGCCATAGTCTGAGCCTCCTTGTCTCTTTTTAAAATTATACATTAAAAATGTATGTTCATTGGTATAAAATTTTTCTAGGAACATAAACACCAGATTTTTTTCACGGCAATGTATTCAGGCTCTGAGCTCGCGGGCCTGTCTCTGCGTGGGCTGTACACAGAGGCAGTGTTGGATTTGTACGGAGCTCAGCATGGCCCTCACACCCGGTCAGGGGCTCCTACCTGGGTCCTCCTGTTCAAAGGGGATCTATGGCGAACACGTGGTGAGAGGGGCATGACTAACGAGAGTGTGAGGCCAGGTGCCCGCTGCTGCCACCAAGCAGCCAGAACCCTGAAATCAAAAGATGACTTTATCCCAGGGTCATGAAGAACTGTGAGCTGTGCTACTGCCGGCATCACAAGACGCTGTTTAGAAGTGTAAGCATGAGGACAGCCACGGCACCAGTTAGGTATGAGAAAAGGCAAATTAATTAACTTGCCCAGGCCTTCCTCCCAGATGGCAGTAATGCTATAGACTCTTGCATAATGAAGTGCTTCCCCGGAGTGAAGAGTAGCCATTTTCTTGCTTTTTTCAGGTTCCTGATTGTAGGCCTGTAAGTACTCACAAATTATTGATGGGTTTACAATAGGTACACATAGCAGCCAAAGAACATTTTGCAACATTAAGTAATATTATTCTTCATTTTCTCTGTATAGTCTAGAGAGTGTGCTTGAAACATGAAGGAAATGTCAATTGTTTTCTTCAATGGACATTAATTATAACAACTTTAAACAATTTTATGTTTATAAAATATTTAGTAAGAGTTAAATCTAAGATGAATAAAAACTAAGCCTTGTTTGAATACTTTTAAACTTTAATGTTCATTAATGACTATATTTTGCCCTTAAATTTTAATTGGTAATTTCAAATATTTTACCAGAATATACCTTTTTAGATTATATAAGAAAAATAATTTTAATTTTTGATACTTTGATATTTATTTCAATTGCATTTTTATGAAGTATATTCAAATTTGAGATCCTTTGATATGATTAGGTTTTATCTTTTAATTCTTTAGAATTAAAATCATTTAAGATCATTGAGAATAAAAATGAACTGAGATTGTGACAGAACTACAAAATAGGAAAGCAAGATTCAGAAAATCAAGGACAGATAGTAGAACATATTCAGATGACATTGGGCACATTACAAAAAATTTAGTTACCGAGGGCCGGAGGATTAGCTCAGTGGTTCTGGCGCCTGCCTCACAAACGCAAGCTCCTGAGTTCGATCCCGGTAACCACATACAATGCTGGGTGTGGAAACTCACACCTACCAGCAATCAATACCACATGCCACAGTGCCGGGTGTGGTGGCTCACGCCTGTAATCCCAGCACTCAGGAGGCAGAGGCAGGAGGATTGCTGAGTTCGCAGCTGCCTAGGCTATATAGTGAACTCAGAGCCAGCCTCAACTACAAAGAGAGACCCTGTCTCAAAAAAAAAAAAATTTAGTTACTGAGCAAAACAATGAAAATAAACAAGAAAAATATTTTTAGCAAATATACAGTTTGGACAAAACACCTGTCACTTTATGCTCTTTTACTAATGAGGCTTTTTCCTAATCAAAACAATACAATAGGGGCCAGCTAAGTGGTTCCAGCGCCTGACTAGCAAGCACAAGATCCCTGGTTCAATCCCCAGTAACTACATACAACAATACTAAGCATGGTGACTCACGCCCACCAGCAATCAGTACCACATACTACAATGCCACGCATGGTGGCTCACACCTGTCATCCCAGCACTTGGGAGGCAGAAGCAGAAGGACTCCTGAATTCAAGGCTTGCCTGGACTATGTAGTGAGCTCGGAGCCAGCCTGAACTATGAAGTGAGGCCCTGTCTCAAAAAAAAAGAAAGAATATCATAAAATAAATGGTTTCGCATCCCAGTTAACCAATCAGAAAAAAATAGATTCAAGTTTTCTCTGCCCAAGAAAGAAGAAATTACAGAAAAATTGATATATTTGAAAAGAAAAATAAAAAGGAAAGGTAACCCAAGAAAAGGTCTATCCCATCTTTCTGAAATCATAAGAATATCTCCAGAAAAACATGAGGTGGTTCAAATTGTCTGTTATGAATTTTTATTACATAAACTCAGCAGGCCAGAAAATTTAATGTTTTATATTGTGTATTTTTTTCAAGAAAGACACTACAGATCCTTTTGTGTACTCTCTGGGGAAAGACAAGGTGCTCTGGTACTATGGTAATGTGATTCTGGTCTGTTTTCCCAATGAGCTTTGTCCCCTGAAAAAAATTTCTGACTAGAAATCCCCAGGATTTCAATGAAAAGAATACAAAATGTTATGTGCACCAAAAAAAGAAAAATATACAAATATTAGAAGTAAAAAGTTCCTGACACAACAACCAGCAATCAATAGTATTCAACAAAGAAACAAGAAAGCAACAAAATCCTGATGCATAATAACATTGCAACACTGTAATATCCTTTTTATTTATTTATTTATTTATTTATTTTTGAGACAGGGTCTCGCTTTGTAGTTCAGGCTGGCCCTGAGCTCATTATGGAGCCCAGGCAAGCCTTGAACTCAGCAATCCTCCTGTCTCTGCCTCCCAAGTGCTGGGATTACAGGCATGAGCCATCACGCCCAGCTGTAATATCCTTTTTATGATGCTGTCTGATGCTTGATATGGAGCCCAGCGTTGGTGACAGCAACTGCAATGGTGTTCATAGAAACAATGGAAATTTTCCAGTTAAATAGAAAAATATAACTCGAACTTGATTCCAGAATGTGAACACGTGTAATATAAAACCTAAGCCAGACTACAAAATGAGACCCTGTCTCAAAAAAGAAAAAAAAAAAAAACTAAGGCAGGCACAGTGATACATCCCTCTGATCCCAGCCCTGAGGAAGATTGAGACCTGAAGATGCCAAGTTTGATTCTCAAGTAAGCAGCTCAGTGAAACCTTAAAAAAAAATTAAAATTAAAGTAAAGGCTTGGTGATGTCACTCAGTAGTACAGTACAGTCAGGTTTGATTTCCAGTACCAACAGAAATCAGTCAATTAAGAAAAGATATTTTGGGGGGCAGCGGAGGTAGCTCAGTGGTGCTACTGCCTGTCTGGCAAGTGCAAGGTCCTGAGTTTGATGCCTCGTTCTGCATTAAGGAAAAAAAAGGTATTTTTAAGTGGAAAATTCAAAAAACCACTTAAAGAAAGAAGTATAGATATATAACGTTTTAAATTAAGGAGTCCATTTAAACTTATGTCCAGGAAATCATAAGTAACTAACATTTCTTATATATATTCTCAAACTGTCAGGAAATAAAAATTGAGGAAGTCAAAATTAAGTGTATTGTTGATTTTATACCTATTGTAAACATTATCTTTTTTAAAACTTAAATAGAAGATAATGCTTTAAAAGGATGATGACAAGGCCAGGGATTTAGTTCAGTGGTTCCAGTGACTGCCTAGCAAGCACAAGGTCCTGAGTATGATCTCCGGTAACCACATACAACAATCAAAACTGGGCGTGGTGATTCATGCCCATCCTGAACTATTAAAAAAAAAAGTTCACACTTCAAAATACCACAGGTCATTTATAATAAGCCAACAACTAACATTATAATGAATGAGAGAAACCTAAGCTTTCTAAGGTCTGAGCAAGACAAGGGTGCTAACTTTTCACCAGTTTTATACAACATGGTGCCAGAAGACCTGACCAGAACAATGAAGCAAGAGAAATAAAGGTCATCCAAACTGGAAGTCATGCTGTCTCTGCATATGCAAATTTTTTTTTTTTTTTTTGAGACAGGGTCTCACTTTGTAGTTCAGGCTGGCCCGGAGCTCACTATGCAGCTCAGGCAAGCCTTGGACTCAGCAGTCCTCCTGCCTCTGCCTTGTAAGTGTTGGGATTATGGGTGTGAGCCACCATGCCTGGCACTGTGGTATGTGGTACTGATTGCTGGTGGGCGAGAGTCACCAAGCCAAGTATTGTTGTATGTGGTTACCAAGGATCGAACCAGGGACTTTGCACTTGCTAGGCAGGCACTGGAACCACTGAGCTAAATCTCCGGCCCAGCAAAATCTTATATAGAGAAAATCTTAAAAGCTCCACAAAAATTATTAGAGTAAATGAATTCAGCAAGTTGTGGGATACAAAGTCAAAATGCAAAAATTATTAGTGTTGCTATATGCCAATAGCAAATTATCCTATGCAAAGCAGTTTTGATCTCATACTAATTGGTAGGGAAAAGGGGAGTTTGCTTAATTGGGGTTCATGACATGTGAAAGGGAAATAACCATAAATTTGGCCTTCCAATACCCTCATTATAGTATCACAAATATAAAGGAACCTAGCCTTTAAAATGATCCCAATTTTATACATCAGAATGTATCAAAATACGATGACATATATTCAAATGAAAAATAGAAATCAATAAAGCAATCTTATTTACAATCCCAGTCCTTTAAAAAAGTAATCTCATCTACAATAGCAAAAAACAAAACAACAAAGTCTTAATAAATTTCGCCAATAAGGAGAAAGATCTCTATATTGAAAGTTTTATAATACTGATAAAAGAAACTGAAAGGGATACAAAAAAGTAGGAAGTCATCCTATGTTCATGGATTGGAAAAATCTATACTAGTAAAATGTCCATAGTACCCAAACCTATTTATAATATAATTCATAAGAATATAATTCTTATGAAAATATCAATGGGGCTCTTTATAGAAACAGAAAAAAACAATTTTAAAATGTATATAAAACCACACTTTAAAAATAGTCAAAGCTATATCGAGCAAAAAGAACAAAGTAGTATGTATTATACAAAGCTATATTAATCAAAACAGCTTGGTATTGGCATAAAAACAGACACATAGACCAGTGAAACAAAATGGAGAGCCTAGAGCAGTGATGAAGAACCTCTTATTAGTTTTCAACTATACAAACAGCCTGTTGCAGCACACACACCGTAGATGTCCAACTCTGACCTATAGTAAACAAAAGCACTACAGCCAAGCAACTTTCAACAGTGGTGCTAAGAAGAGACATTGGAGAAAGAGCAGCCTTTGATAAATGGTGTTGGGAAATCTGGGTATCCACATGTAGAAAATAATGTTAGACTGTCTCTCACCAGCTATAAAAATCAACTCAAAATGGATTAAATACTTACACTTAAGAACCAAAAGTATGAAACTCCTAGAGGAGAACACAGGGAAATGCTCTAAAATATTGGCATAGGCAAGGATTTTTTGGATAAGATCCCAAAAATATAGGAAACAAAAGCCAAAAGTAGGCAAACAGCATTATATAAAACAAAATCTTCTGCATTAGCAAATGAAACAATCCCATCAACAGAGTGCAGAGATAACCCATAGAATGGGAGAAAATATTTGCAATGTATACATCTGAGAGATCCAGAATACCTCCAAAAGCTCAACAATAAAAAATAACATGGGGGCTGGAGATCTAGCTCAGTGGTTTCAGCACCTGCCTAGCAAGTGCAAAATCCTTGGTTCGAGCCCCAGTAACCACATACAACAATATTGGGTGTGGCAATACACACCCCAGTACTACATACCACAGTGCTGGGTGTGGTGGCTCACGCCTATAATCCCAGCACTCAGGAGGCAGAGGCAGGAGGATTGCTGAATTCCAGGTTTGCCTGGGCTACAGAGAGAGCTCAGGACCAGCCTGAACTACAAAGCAAGACCCTGTCTTGAAAAATAAATACATACATAAATAAATAATTACAAAATGGGAAATATTGCAAGATTATGCATATGGAGATATTACAGTAAACTATTAATTTGAAAAATTAATATGTGTTAATAAAATGACCAATAGACCCAAATAAATATACTTTTTAAAAAGAAGACGGGGGGGCCGGAGGGTTAACTCAGTGGTTCCAGCGCCTGCCTCGCAAGCACAAGGTCCTGAGTTCAATCCCCAGAAACCACATACAATGCTGGGCATGGAGACTCATACCCACCAGCAATCAATACCACATACCACAGTGCCAGGCATGGTGGCTCACACCTGTAATCCCAGCACTCGGGAGGCAGAGGCAGGAGGATTGCTGAGTTCAAGGCTTGCCTGGGCTACACAGTGAGCTGAGGGCCAGCCTGAACTGCAAAGCGAGACCCTGTCTCAAAAAAAAAAAAAAAAAAAAGACAGGGGTGGTCAAAAGATTCATGAAAAACATCTCATCTTCAGTAATTATCAGAGAAACACAAATCAAAACCTCAATGAGATATAACTTCACCCCAGTAAAAATGATTATTTAAAAGACTAGAATAACAAGTGTTGGGCTGGGGATGTAACTTGGTGGCACCACACCTGCCTTGCAAGTACAAGGTCCTGTGTTCAATCCCTGGTACTGCGCACACAAAACAAAGTTAAAATAAAAAGTTCTGGCAAGTATGTTGAGAAAAAGAAACTCTTTCACCCTGTGGGAGGGAATGTAAATGTATATATCTGTGTGGAAAGCTATATGGGGCTTTCTTTAAAAAGTAAAAGTAGGGGCCAGAGATTTAGTTCAGTGGTTCCAGTGCCTGCCTCGCAAGCGCAAGGTCCTGAGTTCGATCCCAGTAACCACATACAATGCTGGGCGTGGGGACTCATGCCCACCAGCAATCAGTACCACATACCACAGTGCTGGGTGTGGTGGCTCATGCCTGTAATCCCAGCACTCAGGAGGCAGAGGCAGGAGGATTGCTGAGTTTGAGGCTTGCCTGGGCTACATAGTGAGCGGAGGGCCAGCCTGAACTACAAAGCGAGACCCTGTCTCAAAAAAAAAGTAGAAATAGATACTAAAATTTAGCAGTCCTACTTTGGGAAATATGTCTAGCCAAAGAAAACAAAGCAAGCACGTTGGAGAACACTTCACTTCCACGTTCACTGCAGCCCCATTTGTCATACTTGAGAAGGGCAAACATCCATCAACAGATGAATGATTGAAGAAAATGTACTCTATATACCTAAAGGAATGCTGTTTAGCCATAAAAAGACTGAACTCCTATCGTGTGCAGCAGTGGATACAACTGGAGCTCAGTATGTTAAGGGAAATAAATAGGCACAAAACGACAAGTACTATAAGATCTCACTCATGTGGAACCTAGGAAAACTGAACTGACAGAAGTTGAGGGTAGAATACATTTACCAAACACTGGGGTGAGCAGGTGCAGAGAGGGATGGGGAGAGGTTGATGAGTAGGTACTATGTTGCAGTGAAATGGAAGTAAGTAGTTCTAGTGTCCTATTGCACAGTAAGGTGAAAACAGTAAGGTGAAAAATATAATTCTGTATTTGTATCTCAAAAACTAGAAGAAAGGCCGGGCATGGTGGCTCACGCCTGTAATCCCAGCACTCGGGAGGCAGAGACAGGAGGATTGCTGAGTTCGAGGCTTGCCTGGGCTACATAGTGAGCTCAGAGCCAGCCTGAACTACAAAGTGAGACCCTGTCTCAAAAAAAAAAAAAAAAAAAAAAAACTAGAAGAAAGGATTTTGAATGTTTTTGCCATAAAGTAAATAGTAGATGAGGCAAATATATTTAGCCCTAGTTACATATTATATATATAATTCGTATGTTTTTAAAAATCTTTTGTTTTGTTTTTAGTTTTGGAGACTGTCTCACTTGGTAGTTCAGGTTGGCCCTGGACTCACTGTGTGTAGCCCAGGATAACCTCAAACTTGCACCAATCCTCCCATCCCAGACTCTTAAGTGTGAGGATTACAGGCATCTGCCATCATGTGTGGTTGAGTTCTGTGTTTTTATGTATGAGTTAAGTAAATAAAATCTTTTATTTAGCGTGGTAGTTCACACTTGTAATCCCAGCATTCAGGAGGCAGAGACAGAAGGATTGCTGTGAGTTCGAGGTTTGCCTGGGCTGCATAGTGAGTTCAGGGCCAGCCTGAACTACAAAGTGAAACCTTGCCTTAAATAAACAAACAAACAAACAAATAAAATCTTTTAAAAGGTGAACCTTAAATAAGAGTTAATGATAATTTTAGCAAAAATTATTTTTACTTTGTACTATCCATAGTTATTTGGTATGAACAATTATTTAATAACCTTTGCAAAAATCTGCAGAAATTCCAGAACTCAAACCAATAAAGACTTTGGGCCTTTTCAAGAATAAATCTCTCGGGCCGGAGGGTTAGCTCAGTGGTTCCGGCGCCTGCCTCGCAAGCGCAAGGTCCTGAGTTCGATCCCCAGTAACCACATATAATACTGGGCGTGGAGACACGCCCACCAACAATCAACACCGCATACCACAATGCCGGACGTGGTGGCTCACGCCTGTAATCCCAGCACTCGGGAGGCAGAGACAGGAGGATTGCTGAATTCGCGGCGGCTTGCCTGGGCACCATAGTGAGCTCAGGGCCAGCCTGAACTACAAAGTGAGACCCTGTCTCAAAAAGCAAAAAAA
>PVIC010033067.1:0-20342 GCA_004025085.1 Thryonomys swinderianus
CCCTCCCTCCCTCCCTCCCTCTCTCTCTCTCACACACAGCTTGGAGGAGTGAGTACTTGGTCCCATACTGGTCAACTCGAGAGAAGGGAGCTACAGGAGGCTTTGGGAGCCTCCGAGAGGGGCCCCAGCTCCTCTGTAGACAGAGAGGCGGCTTGGGAAGAACCAGCCAGGGAAAAGAAGAAACGGACAGGACCTCTTGCCCATCTGCAGCCTCCACCTGCCGTCTCTAAGGGCACGTCAGAGGGCGCTGTCCCTCACCAAGGACCCTGGTGCGTCATGACTGCAGGGCAGGTAGTGGACACTGGAAGATGGGGTGGCCGCATCCAGGCCTGGAGGAGCCTGGCATTGGGGGTACCCGTGGTGTGGCAATGTGGGTTCCATTAGGGCTGGGGTGCATCTTGTGTATCTCCCCTGTTACCAGGAGATTGGAACCCCAAGTTTCACAGGCAGCACTGTAGGAGTGGGGGTGGGGACTGCCCAGCCAACTGCAAATGACCCTGGCTGGCATGAAATGGTGACATGCCTTCGCTACCACCCTCCTCTCCCCTCCTGCAGCCCTCCCTGTCCTGAAAATCAACAAGTGTGTCAACAGCAGGGGTGATTGTGCCTGGCCAGAGGACCAGGCAGGTGCTGGCAGGGCTGCCCGAGCCCCATGCCGGGTGCAGGCCCGCCTGGCTGCCAGGGCCGCAGGGTAAACAAGGCTGCACACAGGGTGGAGGGGGGCATGGGCGGGCAGGAGGGAGAACAGGTGTCCCAGGAGCCCTGCAGACACAAAGGGCCTCTTGTCCCCTCCTCCTGCCCCAGGGGCAGTCCTGTCCTCCCTCCTCCGGGGCCTGCCCAGAGGCCGGGGACCGAGTCAGTCCGTGGTCCCCCCCCCACCCCGCCCCCGCACCTTGGCCTTACTGGAGACAGGTGAGATCAGTCTGGGGCTCAAGATGCCGAGAAGTCTGCCAGCCTTGGGCTTCTGGGTCTCCTGGGTCTCAGTTTCCCTGCTGTGTGTTCAGCACCCAGGCAGGAAGCAGATGGGACGTGGAGCGTCCCTGGCACCCCAGGAAGGAAAAAGTGCCAAGTGTCAGGAGTGGTGGGCAGAGGTGGCCAGGACTTGGCCGAACCCTCCCTCCTTTACCTCCATGGAGCGCCGCCTTGCCGCAGGCACTGCGCTAGGGCTGGGGGTGGTGGGGAGTGATGAGGTACCAGCACACAGGCAGCCCTGGCTCCAGCTGCCTGCAGGATCAGTTTCCCCACCTGTCAGACCTGCCTTGTGCTCAGGGTCAGTTGCAGTGGTTTGTGAAGACATGTAAAGCGATGCCAGGGGTATGGCAAGTGGCATGTAAAAGATGCTTAATACATGTGTCTCTGAGACCCCGGGACTCGGACCCTGAGAGGTAGACAGGGTTACAACTAACTGCAACTCAGGTACTAGAGGCCAGTGATGCCCCAGGTCTCAAGGGTTCCTGAAGGAAATCGAACCCTTCCGGGATTGTTGCAGAGAGATCTGTAAAGAAGAGCAACGTTTGAGATGGGTTTTGAGTGAAGTGCAGGAGTTTGCTGATCAGGAAGTGGAGAGGGTCTTCTAGGCGGGAGCACTGTGGGGCCACAGCCCGGGGGTGTGGGCGTGCAGATGTGTGTGTGGTGACGGCTGGAGGGTGTGGGTGGGGTGGGGTGTGTGGGCTTGCACTGCGTGGGAGGGAGTTGGGTGCGTTCCCTGCCTGTCGGCTCCACCTGGCCAGGTGCAGTGTGGTCACTCAGTGTCTTGTCTCCTCCTCCCCGTGGGAGGCAGGAACCTTGCATTGTTCCAGGGCTCTGGATTTGAAGGCTCTTCTACTGGGCCCTTACCTGATTTCTTTGAGCTAGGTTTTCTTCCTCCACAGAGGGGCGGTGGTATTTCCCTGTGGCGGGGTCTTCTGAAGATTGGAGAAACCAGGTGTAGTGGCGTTGTACCTGCAGTCCTAGCACTCTGGGAAGCTGAGGCAGGAGGATCACAGGGTTGAGTCCATCCTGGGCAACTTAGCAACTTTATGAGACCCCCCCCCATCTAAAAATTAAAGATGGCTGGAGTGTAGCTCAGTGTGAAGGCCCTGGGTTAAATCTCCAGTACGAAGAAAATAAATAAGGAACAGGCCAACGAGCTGCCAATGTAACTGCGGCTGTGTGAACCAGCCAGAGTGCAGGCCTGTCTGCGCCTCCATTCTAGCAGTAGCCAGTGCTTGGTGACTCTCCTTGTGTGGTTTCTAGAGGCTGCCCTGGGCAGATGGGTCAGGCCAGGAACCTGGCCTTGTGCAGAGTGGCTGGTGGTGGTCAGGGCCTCTCCTGGGTACCTGACTGCGGCAGGGCAGCTATCTTTTGGTGCAAGGAGATTCCTGTAGCTGACCAGCACCCACTTCCTGTTTATCTTTCCCTACATCAGAAGCCCTTTGGGCTCTTTTGAGCTCTCCTGGCAGCCATGCTGGAGCCGTGGATGCCAGCTGAGACTGAGAACCCACCTGGCCTCTGCTCCTGATGTTGTGTGTGCCCTCAGATCAGTTACTCAGGGTGCTGGGCCTCACTTTGCCCACTGCAAGGTGTGAAGGGGCATGTTGACCCCTCTGGAGGTCGAAGGGGACCAGGCTGTGCTGTGGAAGGAGCAGAGCGTGGCAGTGCCCTCAGCCTGGTAGCCTTTACAGTTTCACAGTCTCTGTCTCCATGCTGAACCTGTCACACATTAGGGAGGACAAGAAACATCCAGCTGGCTCTCCTCACAGATAGGAGATTGAGGTTCAAGGGGGCAGAGTCATCCCATGGCGGAGGGCTTGCCTCAGGCCATTGGCTGTGAAAAGCTGGTGCTGGGAAGGGCTGGGAGTTGGAGAGACGTCTGGGTCTCACTGGGTCTCCGGACAGTGGGGAGCCCAACTCAAGACCACTTGGAAGGATGGTTGCGCCTGCTCCATGCCTCTCAAACTTGCCAGTGTGGTTGTGCCCAGGTGGGCACTCCGCTTCACTTCTTCCCTGTGGTTGTGCTTCTCAGGTGCCAGGAGGTAAAGAGACCCAGGAGAGGATTGGGTGCACAGGGGCTGCTGGGAAGAAGGGCTGGGGACCTTGCTCTGGGCTCCCACAGCCAGGTGGCTTGCAGGTACCCTGGAAAGTGCGTGAGCAAGAGAGGACAGGAAGAAGGAATAGGAGAAAAGCAGCCACTTGGATTCCTCCAGGAAACCTGCCCACCATTTGCATCTAAGCAGTGCCCCAGACACAAAATTAGACTCTAACCCCAGGCACTTGAGGTTTGTCCTTTACCCATCCTTTCCCAAGATGTCTGCTCCTGGCTTTCACTCCTGCCTGTACCATTTTACTCCTAGCCCTGTGACCCCTCTCAGGTGACTGGGAACAGAGTCGAGGTGAGTTTTCCTTGCCTTGACCTGGTCTTGTCCCCCGAGGTTGAGCAGCCCTGCACCACTCCTGCCCTGGCCCTGCTGCAGTGGCCAGGGGTCAGGGACCCTCAGACTTGGCCCTTGGCAGGTGCCCAGTGGCTGGGAGGGGGAGCCCCGTGAGAGGTGGAGCGTGGAAACCGGGACACAAAGGACAGGGCTCAGAGGGGACCAGAGAGCCGTTGGGGTCCCAGGGTGGGGGAAGTGGATTTCCCCCCCAGTGACGAGTCTGAGGATGCATTTCTTTTTCTCCTGGGCCTTGTGGGAACTAGTATTGAGGATGAGCTAGACGGAAAGGAACAGACTACTATATTGTTTTTCAGATTGAGAGTCTGTTATTGGCGATTTATTACGTCCGGGTCTGCAGCCAAGCACATTCTGTTTTCCAGTGTCAGGGAAAGACACTTGGGGAGACACAGCGCGAGGCTGGGCCGGAAGGAGGCCCAGATCAACAGTTTTATGACTGACAATGCGGTGCCTTGGCTGTGTAAGGGGACAGTTTAACAGGACCAGGTGGAGCCCAGCCCAGTGTGGGCCATCGTACTGCCAAGGGACCCCAAATCTCCCCCAAGCAGAGTGAGTGAGCTCCCCTCCCACACTCAGCTCTCGGGCTTCAGATTTCTGTCTGTGGAACTGGGTCGGAGCTGTAGAGGGAGACGCCCTGTAAGGAGGAGAGCAGTTGTGTGAGAAACCCCGGAAGAGCAGAGCAAGCAAGATGGCCGCCGTTGAGGAGAGAATGGGGCACGGCGCATGAGCGAAACAACCCCCTTCTTGCAAATTGCTGAGCTGGTGGAATATCGGTGGGTGGCTGCGAGATCCGGGGTGGCAGATAGAGCTCTGCGGGTGCCTGGGCTGTGTGCGCAGGTTGCTGTGTGGGGGTCCCGGAAGAGAATGGAGAAGGCAGGGCCAGCGCCCGGGGCACCCCTTCCTCCTAGCTGGCCTCTGCCCCCATGCTTCCCGAGGTGTATTTCTGGTCCCCATTCCTGGAGGCAGGTCTCCCTCCACCCACCCATCACGTAAGTCGGCCTCCATCTTCCCTGTTCCCTCATTCTCCTCCCAGCTGTTGGCTTTGACTCCAGTGGCTGGTGCATGGCCACCTGAGGGAGCGTGGGTGCTCGGGGGAGCGGGGGCCATACGAATGGTGTCCTGTGCGTCCCACGACAGCAAAGCTGGGCACCCCAGCTTGGTGCCACCCGGTGGTTGAGGGGCAGCCAGGTTGCTGTGGGTGAGAGGTCTGGGGACTCTGGGAAGTCAGTGCTGAGGCCAGATGCCGGAGGGTGGGCAGGGCTGAGTGAGCCTGGGGTCGTCCAGCTCCGAGTTTGGACTGTTATCTCTTTGGCCCCCACGTACAGATGGTGGCCACTTTGCCCAAGGCCAGTTGCTCATCCTGTCCTCGGCGACTGCAAGGCTCTTGTCAGAGCTTCACAGGTGGCAGGGGTGGACTGAGACACGAGTACGCACCGGGCCTTGGTAGTGACCTCTGTGTTCTGCCAAGATGGGCATCTGGAGGAGACCCTTGGGCCTGGCCCAGGAGGGTGAGCACAACTGAGCCTGAGCCAGGCGCTGAGGAGGCCCCCTGCTGGGCGGGCCAGGACAGAGCCCACTCGGACTGCAGTTGGTGGAGACCACCAGGCCCAGCGGGAGCCTAGGACACTGGCCACGGAACTGGGACCTTGTTGACAATAGGTGTCACAGAACTTTGAGAATGGGCGGCTCAGTCATTGGGTCCGCGATGCCTCTCACAATCTGAAAAAACACCCAGTAGCAGCCTGTTCTTTTCCATTCCATTCAGAGGCATTTTTACTGCCTTCAAATAGTACCGAACTGCCTGCTAAGCAGATAGCCATGTTGGTGGGCTCCTGGATGCAGGGCCACAGCTGGCAACCCTGAAAGCCATATGGCTTTGCTCTTTCTGTCCTGACCTGGCATGGGTCCTGGCCTGGTGAGTGGATACTTTCCTGCGAATCTCGCCTGTGTGTTTTGGGAAGATGGGCAAACTTCCATGGTTCAGCATTGATCTCTAGATAGCTCTTTAAAAGGCAGTTGTTGGGTGTGTTTTGAGTGAGTAAGATCCTGTAAACTTTACTAGGCTCTCTCTATGTGAAAGGTACTGGGGCAAAGGATCCTAGCCTGGGCCTAAGAAGCCCTGCTTTTCCTGGGGACAGAGCCTGCTCTCCATGTCGGTGGTCTTGGGTGGGAGGCTGAGCACTGGGTGGGGGGGGGGCGCTAGGTTTGCATCCTGCCTCTCCTGGAACGTGTAGTTCTGGTGGGCTCCAGAACTCTCGAAGCCTAGCATTTCCCCTACAGAGTGGGAAGAGTTGGACTTGCCGATGAGGGTGGTGAGGGAGGCTCCGGGAACCTGAGCATGGCCTGTGTCGGATCTGGGACAGGAGGACAGGGCCTCTCCAGGGTGAGGCGTGGCCTGACATTGTCCTCTCCCCTAGGCACCTCCCTCAGCCCCCACTGTGTGGAGCCCTGGCCAAGTTTCTGCACTTCCCGGCTTCCACTTCCTCGCTGTCAAAGTGGCTGCCAGTTGTGCCCAGCGTCTATGGCAGTGTTTTGCATGTGAGGATCTTATCTGGGGGTTTGCTGCTGCTGTTTGGTGCTGTGGCCACTGTCTTTGGAGTGACCACTTCCCTCAGAAGCAGGGAGAGAGCTGTTGTCCTGAGTGCCCGGCCATCCGAGCAAGGCTGGCGCCAGCGTGGGGGTGGCTGGGGTGTGGACCCTGTCGTGCGAGTCCCAGGAAGCAGCCCAGAAAAGGGAGGAAGCTGTCACATGTCAGCTGCAGGCAGGGCGTTCCCAGGTGTGACACAAATGTCTGGCTCAGAGCGGCCCGCCTCTCCTGCACCCCTAAACTGGAGGGGGAAATATTCTCACCAGGTGCTGCTGAGTTTTGTAAAACCAACAGTACTCACATGTACTTCGGATTGCTTTGACCCATGAAACTACCCCGTTCGCAAAAGCCATCTGCTAGGTATACCTTTTAATAATTCATAATAACAGGCCAACCTTTGGACTCTTGTGCTTGGGTGGCTGCTGCAGGAGGCTGGCAGGAAGTGGAGGCAGCATGGGTGTGCAGGGCTGCCCTCCCCAAGACTGGAGGAGACTGGAGGACAGACGAGCTGCAGGCAGGAGAGGTCGACCCCGAAACAGCCCCCAGGTGGAGAAGGGTCCACCAGGGACTGGGGAGCCGTGAGAAATCCTGCACTGTTTGTTTTTTTTTTAATTTTTTTTTTATTTGAGATAGGGTCTCGCTTTGTAGTTCAGGCTGGCCCTGAGCTCACTATGTAGCCCAGGCAAGCCTCAACAATAAAAATAATCCTGTCTCTGCCTCCCGAGTGCTGGGATTACAGTCGTGAGCCACCATGCTTTGGCACTGTGGTATGTGGTATTGATTGCTGGTGGGCGTGAATCTCCACACCCGGCATTGTATGTGGTTACCGGGGATCGAACTCAGGACCTTGCGCTTACAAGGCAGGTGCCCAGAACCACTGAGCTAAATCTCTGGCCCTGCACTGTGGTTTTGAACTTGGGGTCAGACAGATCTTTAGCTTGGTCTTCCACCGTCATGTAGATTTAGTTTTCTCATCTATCAGAGGGGTTCTGCTGCTGCAGAAAATACCCAAGAAGCGGTTAGTTTGGGATCCTTCGTCATCAAGGAGCATCCATGTGCCTGGCCTGGGCTGCAGCCCAAAGGTGGGAAGCAAGGCTTAGCAGCACCTGTGTTTCCATGGCGCCACAGGCCCTGAAGCTGCCTCCATCTTTGATTCTGTCTCTGGGAGAGATCATAATTCACACTCTGTACGTGGAAAAACCTGGGTGGTTTGTTCTAGGACCCACAGTGACTTAAAGGCATCCAGATCCCTTACATGCATGGAGGGCTTGATAAACCATTAAGGGTAACACCTGTGTGGACATGTTGAAACTAGTGCCGAGGGTCCTTGTGGTCTGGGGTGGTGTGGGTCCAAACTCATGTTTTATAGATGGCAAAACAGAGCCTGAGATTTGCCTGTTTTCACCCTCTATTCTCTCTACTTCCCCCTGGATTCTCACCCTGGCCTTCTAGACCTGGTTGGAAGGGAGAGGGTTAAGTTTTCTGCAGAGCCGGTTTTGTGGTGGGAGCCTCCATGACCCCATCACTGACCCCTTCCCCTGGGTCTAGGCTGCAGGCCACGGGGCAGGGCGGGGGGGGGGGGCAGTGAAGGGCACAACAGCCTCGCTGCCTGTGGAGCAGAAGAAGGGCCTGGGGAGTGGACAAAGACAAAGATGCTGGTAGCTTTTCTGGTCCCCGTAGGAAGTCCCTCAGGCCCCCTGGGCTGGCCATCAGCGTGCCACATGGTTCACCCAGCCACAGAGCACAGGCCGCTCATATAGACCCCAAAGTCCTGTGTTGTCTTCCAAATAGGAACTGGGGTCCTTCTACCACAAAAGCACCAAATGGCAAATCCAAAGGGCAGCAGCAAGTGGACCTTAGGGACAGTGGCACCCTGGGGCCAAGCCAGTCTATGGCCTTGTGTGGACTACCCTCTGCGGACTAGTGAAGCCGTGGGGGCTGCCGCCTCTCCCCATGTGGCTTCTACCTGCCTCCCCTCCACTGCCTTCTGTCACGCAGGCCTGTTGGCATCCATGCGCAGCCCAGACCATTGTCTAATGTCTCCTCCTGACCGGAGGGCGCCTGAGGAGCCTCACTCCAGCGAATCCAGGAGGGACTGTTCTGGAGACAGCCCGTTCCTGCTGCTGGCCTCGAGCCCGGTGGCCTAGGAGAGACACCTGAGTCAAGGGTGTCCAGGAAGCCGGGGACTGACTTTCCTGTGAAACTAAAGCTCCCTGTGTCCCCAGCTTCCTGCTGTCCAGGGCTTTTGATTTCTTGTGGAGGCATCCTAAATACACTTGTCTCTGGGGTACAAGTGGAAGCCTTTAATCACTCCTTCAGTGAGAGGAGACTGGCCGGTGGGGCTGGTCTGGTCCGGTCCGGTCTGGTCCTGGTCCTTTCTGGAAGCTTTAATTAGTGGCGTTAATCGCAGCCTTATGAGTGGTCCTAGGCCCGCTGCCCTCCTGGCTGCCACTGTCTGGGACTGTGTTTATGATCTCACCACAGGCAGCCTGCAGGTGAAAAGCGCCATCAAAAAGTGTTAATTATTAGCCATTTCTTGTTCATTTAAAAAAAGTTGTATTAAAATATATGTAGCATTGCATTTACTTTTTTTTTTTTTTTTGAGACAGGGCCTCGCTTTGTAGTTCAGGCTGGCTCTGAGTTCACTACATAGTCCAGGCAAGCCTCGAACTCAGTAATCCTCCTGTCTCTGCCTCCCCAGTGCTGGGACTACAGGCGTGAGCCACCACACCCAGCACTGTGGTATGTGGTGATGATTGCTGGTGGGCAGGAGTCTCCACACCCAGCATTGTATGTGGTTACCGGGGATCGAACTCAGGACCTTGCGCTTGCGAGGCAGGCGCCAGAACCGCTGAGCTAACCCTCCGGCCCTGCATTTACTATTTTAATAATTTTAAAGTGTGTAGTTCAAGAACACTATTAGGTACATTCACACTATTATGCAACCATTGCCATGAGCCATCCACAGAACTTGTTATCCCAGACTGAAACTCAGTACCCATTAATCAGCTTTCCGTTCCTCCCTCCTCTCTGGGCCTGGTAACTCTATTCTCCTTTCTGCTGATATGAATTTAATTATTCATGTATGCAGAATCGGGCAGTATTTGTCCCTTACAACTGACTTATTTTGTTTAGCATATTTTCAGGGTTCGTTCTTGTGTCAAGATTTGTTTGCATTCAGCCATGTGCACAGCTGTAATTTTAGCACTGGGAGGCTGAGGCAAGAAGATCTCTAGTGTGACTCAGGAAATTGTGTTTCAGACTAAAGCCCCTGGGTGCAATTGCCAGCTGCCCCCCCCCATTCTTTTTTTTTTTTTTTTTTTTGCGGTACCAGAGATTGAACTGGGGCCCTTGTGGGTCCAAGGTTGGCGTGGTACCCCTTGAGCTAAATCACCAGCTCTCCTAATTCCTTTTTAAGATTGATAATCTGCTGTAGGCCTGTGGCATGTTTTGTTGCTCAGTTTTTCTTGACAGAGACTTGGGCTGTTTCTGTCTTTTGGCTATCATGAATAATGTGGCAGTGAACACGGTGGTAAAAATACTCTTTAAGACTCTGCTTGCAGTTCTTTTGAGTATATACCTGGGGTTGAGATTCCTGGATCCTGTGGTAATTCTATGTTTAGTTTTTTGAGGTGCTGCTGTTTTGGCCGTTTTACATTTCTGCTAGCAATTTTTCCATAGCCTCCTTTTTTTTTTTTTGGTAATAACCTTTCTAATGGTGTGATGTGGAATCTCCTTGTAGTTCTTCATTTTTTTATGTTTGTTATCTGAGCAGTTCAGACTGGCTTTGAACTCGCTGCATAGCCCAGGCTGACCTCAAATGCAGCCTTGTGAGTGCTGGATCACAGGTGTGTGCTGACTCAGGTTCTTCATGTGTTTAAGGGGATGTCAGAGCCTGAGAAATAAGGGAACATCCCCTCATTGTTGGAGCAAACAGGCCCTAGGCTCAACTTCCTAGTCCTGATCCTTAGCCTGTCATGGCCTCTGCCCTCTCTCTACAGCCTATCAGAGGAGCGAGGAGAGGCCCCGCTTCCCACTACCACAGCAGTTGAAGGGCCAGGACGTGGCAGAGAGGTTCATGGGTAGCTGACCATCGGAGTGCAAAGTGTTTCAGCAATGTGAGATGTAAGGAGTTAAACCATTTTAATTGTGGGGGATGGTATAAAGTAATTTACAGTAGATGTGCAAAAATGGTTTTCCAAAGAATTTTTAATAACATACTGCATATAAATACTATATGTAGGTCAGTCTGGTCTGAACTCCTGGCTTTCTCCCTCCCTCCCTCTTCTGAATGCTTGGATCACAGGCGTGCACCACCACGCCCAGCTAGCAGGTATTTTTTTTTAAGTGAGGGTGGAGCAACAAGATAAAAAACTTGCTTATGAGCTCAATGATGAAAAAAACTATACTTGGGGGAAAAAATATGCTAAGTGATCAGGGGGAACATTGATATGAAAGGGTGATTTCTCATTTGTCCTCTCTGTGACTCAATTTTGCAGGTTTTCTATAGTGAGCTCACGTGCCCTTTGTGGTTAGAAAAACATTAGTTAAGGACGGAAGAGTGGCTGCAGCCTGCATTAGAGGCTACTGGGGGCATGGTGATGGTGGGGGCTGGGGGCATGGAGGCATCCGAAGGGATGGCCTGGAGGACCAGCCTGCAGACAGAACAGTGTGAGGTACAGGATGCTGGGCTAGGCAGCCATGTGCCCTCTGGAATGTTGCCCTCGTGGGTGGGTAAGACCCGGCCTGGCATCCCCTTGGTGCTGTAGGTGGTGTGGGTGTCCTGTGGGGCCCCATGGAAGATGCCAGTGGCCTTTTCTGCCCACATCTGTCTTTGGCTTCTCTGTATCAGCTGAACCCTGACCAAGACCAGTTCCCTTCCCCGCCAGCGTGGAGCAGCAGAGATGGCGCTTCAGTGTCCAGTGGTTCAGGCTTCACATGGCTCTCGGGACCCCTGACAGGTAGAAGGGAACCACTCTCATCTCTGGGTTCAGGTCTTGGCTTTCACACTCTGGCTGTGACCTTGGGCAAAGCCTCCGTCCTCGACAGTAAGACAGATAATTAGTAGTAACTGTCTCATGGGGCTGATGACAGAATAGAGCTACAGTACATAAATGACACCGGGTGTGGTGTGGGTGGTTCCTGTCGGCTTCTGGTGCTAGGCTGCCCTAGGTCAGCTCATGTCAAGGTCTCAGTGCTTCCATCTGCGAAATGAAAATAGTGATACCACCTTCCTCAGGTGACTATATGAAGGTATATATTAAATGAACATACATAAAAGTAATTGCAGGGCCGGAGGGTTGGCTCAGTGGTTCTGGCGCCTGCCTCGCAAGCGCAAGGACCTGAGTTCGATCCCCGGTAACCACATATAATGCTGGGCATGGAGACACACCCACCAACAATCAATACTGCATACCACAATGCCGGACGTGGTGGCTCACGCCTGTAATCCCAGCACTCGGGAGGCAGAGACAGGAGGATTGCTAAGTTTGCGGCGGCTTGCCTGGGCACCATAGTGAGCTCAGGGCCAGCCTGAACTACAACGGGAGACTCTGTCTCAAAAAAGCAAAAAAAAAAAGTAATTGCAATAGTGCCTGGTGCACAGGACTCAATACACAGTGCTCAGTAAGATTTGCCTGGAATAGGAGGAGGGTGTTCAGCCATATATACCAGTGACTCAGCCAGTTCGTGGCCAGCTGGCATCTGGCAGTTCATCTGATTGTCACAAGGGTCACTTGGACTGCCTAGTGCCCAGCACCTGTTAAAGGAGCCAAGTGTTGTTTGAGGTGGTCTTGCCTCAGCTTTCAGAGGGAGCTGGTGTTGGAAAGTGGGGTCCTGGGGAGATGGTGGGGGGATTGTTTGTTGATCATTTTAGGTGAAATCTAAATGATTAGAGACTGACACTACTTGCTTCCCTGCCCTTTTGAAAAAGACCCGAAGTTAAGGGAAAAACACCTACCCGTAAAGTAAAAGGGACTGTGAAAATAACAAAAATGAAGAAGAAATCTTGCTTCTGCGGCCGCTGATGGGGTAGATAAATGGGAAAGGAAGTGCAGCCCCTGCGAGCAGATCGGAACACAGTTCTGTGGGAGAGTGAAGGCTGAGGAGCGGGCTCTGCTGAATTGGGGTTTCTGACGTGGCTGGGCTTGGTTTGGGGGAGATGGTGCCGATTAGGCCTCCCCAAGGCAGGGGTGGCGTCCCACCACAAACCCTGGCTTGGGGAGGTGCAGACTGGGGCTGGAATGTCAGGTGCAAGAGCAGGGCCAGGTCCAGACTGGGGCGTGGTCACCGTGTTCTGAGGAGTCTGTTCTGTCTTGAGGCGTGTGTTCTGTGGCCCTCAGGAGGGGGCCCGAGGAGGAGGCCAGAGTGTTTGCTGATCACTAGCACACCATCTCTGTGGGCCTCAGGCTGCCCTGCCAGCCCTGCCCAGTGACTCTCTTGGTGACTGGCATCTGCTGACTTCTCATCTGTTCTTGTCTCATATACCCATCTTGATCGGAGACTGGTTTCCTCGCCCTTGTGAGGCAGGAGCAGCAAAAACTAGAGAAATGATCAGATATGTTTCCTGAGCCCTTGAGGACCCCAGGATACCATGTAGAGTGTAGGAGTTGGTGGAGCGAGTTGGTCTTTGAAATACTTTTCAGAAGGGCCTTTAGGAGCTCTTGCCTGGCATGTGTGAGGCCCTGGGTTCTGTCTCCAGATCCTCGAAGGAGGGGCACATATACTGCTGACAGGGTCCGCAGAGAGGTTTTCCTTCCTTCTTCACCACAGTGCCTAGTGCCAGTC
The DNA here is from genome assembly GCA_004025085.1 of Thryonomys swinderianus. Classification (NCBI taxonomy): domain Eukaryota; kingdom Metazoa; phylum Chordata; class Mammalia; order Rodentia; family Thryonomyidae; genus Thryonomys; species Thryonomys swinderianus. The sequence continues at coordinate 12,802 of PVIC010033067.1, forward strand.
CACCTTGTGCCAGCCATTGTGTTACGCATTCTGCATACAGCACCTTACCATCCAGCAGCCTGAGAGGTGGGCACTGAGCTCCACAACAGGCGGGATGAAGAGGTGGAGCTCAGGATCTGCCAGGCTGCTTCCGTGGTGCTGTCTGGCGACACCCCACTTTCACCCTCCCTCACCGTCTAGATCACTGTGATAATAGTGGCCATCGGAGAAGTTGCTTCTTCTAACCACACGGGGGTGTCGCTCGTCCCATTTAGAGATAAAGGAAGTCACAGGGTTAGCGAGTAGCTTGAGTCGACTGGCAAGAGAAGGTCCTGGGGTGTGTGTCTCTGGAGAATCCGTCTCACCATGTGCCATGTGAGCTGGTGCGAGGGAGTCGGAGGAGGAGGAAACCGGACGGAGAGGGGCGGCGCGCCCAGCTAGCTCTCCAGCTGTGGTCTCCCGCTTGTCTGACCACGTGTGTTCTTCCTGTTGAACTCCTAGTGGTTGTCAGCCAGCTCAGGGTACAGAAGACACCAGGTTAGGAGCTGCGTGTCGGAAATGGGATGGAGGCCAGATATGTGCAGTGTGTCCCAACCCCAGGTGAGGGAGAGACCCGTTCCTCCTCTGTCTCTCTCCTTTCTCTCTCCCCTGAACTTAATTTTGTACCAGATTCTTCAGCTGTACATTATCTCCTAGTCATAAAGCAGATGTTAGGATCTTATTTGGAGAAAAGTTCTCTTTAAGTTGCAAAATTGCTCAGGTGGATATGACTACACTGTCCTCCTGCCCCAGCCTCTTAGCATGCAGCGTGCGCCTGGCTTGGAATCTCCACTTGATAACGAAGAAGCTAAGGCTTTGACACAGTCTTTCCCCTCTTCCCAAAGTGGCCATGGTTTCTTTCAACTTTTTAAATTCTAGAGGAGTGTGGCTGGCATTAGCCAACAAATGGAAAGCTGTTGGGTTGGGGCGTTGCGTGGCCGGAGTTCAGATGCCACATCCGGACCCTTGGGCTGGGGTTGTCCCCAGCCGCAGTATTCACAGGGCTGTAGAGCACCAGCAGGGAGATGGTAAGAGCTCCCACTTGGTGCTTGCAGCCGGGTGAGTGCTGCCCCACTACCAGACCCCACCCTGTCTGCCACACAGGCTCTGGGAGACAGGAATGGGTCCTGCGCTGCAGGGGTGCAGGAGCGCCTGGAGACTGGAGTCATGTCAATAACACCTTCAAATTGTCCATTCAGTCTCCTTCTTGTTTCTCCCCTGGGCTGGAACAAGACTGAAGTGTCTTAGAGGCCAGTCTGGGGGTGGCGCTGGGATGTCCGGCTGCTCTTTCTTGGGCTGCTGTTTTTCTTCATGCCCTTGGGCCCATGCACCCAAGGGTGGCAGGCCTGGGAGCTCAGGGGAGGCCAACTCAGGAAGGAGGAGCCCTGTGGCCAGGTAAATCCCACAGTGAAGAGCGAAGGCTGGGAATGTGGGGTGGGTCACGTGAATCCAGTACCCAGAGGGCCCGTCATGGTTGGAAAGGGTCAGGGGACTCAGAAAGCTTTGTCCTGAGCCAGCAGCTAGCCCCGCTCCAAGCCCTGTGTAAACACAGAGATAGGATCGGGTGTAGCCAGGAAGGGTGGCAGGGTGCGGCCAGGGAGAAGAATGGCAGGATGTGGCACCAGGGCACGGTTCTGGGCACCCACGCCTCGGACTATTGTTCAGGGCAGCCTGAGGCTTTCCATTCTCTGGGGCTTTGAGAGGAAGTGACATTCCCCTGGGACCTGAGCGCTGCCTCGCCCACTCGGGGCAAGCTGGGAGTGGGTGCCCAGCGCTCCGCTCTGACGTTCCGTCTGTCCGTGCATCTGCCTTCCTGTACCCCTGGGGTCAGAGCCAGTCATGCTGCGGTGCCTGGGATTTATCTCTGCATCTAGATATTTGGGGGGAGGGCTATGGTTGGGAGGGTGGATGGAGGGAGGCTGGAGAGCGAAGGCTCCTTTGATTGCCATCCAGCAGGGGATGTTGTTGACATAGATGGGGGAGGAAGTGGCTGATAATTTGATTTGGGGGAAGGGGTTATGGCTGTGCACCTGCGGTAGGGGTCGGTGCTGGGAGGGTGGTTTGCAGCGAAATCGGCACCTGGCATCTGCTGGGGTGCAGAGAGGCTGTACCCTGAGCAGGGCCTTCCTGGGAAGGGCCTCTCTGTGCCTGACCCTGGTACTAATCTGGGAGCCCGGGGATGCCTGGCCTGCCTGCCCAGCCTCAGGCTCCAGGCTGTGCCCCAAGGGGGAAGAGCCAGAGCTTGTCCTCTTGGGACTCTGCCTCCCAAGGGTGCTCAGGCCAAGGGGACAGGATGAAAAGGCCAGAAGCGGGAAGGGGGGAGGGCTCTGCTGGGGTAGTGCACCTCGAAAGCCATGTGACTGGACATCACTGGCAAGTCTGTATGAGTGACAGTGGCAGGAGGCTTCAGGGTAGGGAGCTGACCAGGACTTGCAGGGCCAGATTATGGTGGGAACAGAGAGAGCCCAGTAGCTCCAGCCTCCCCTGGGCACAGGGTCCTTCCTCCCTTGGGCTGCTGGGTGTCAGGAAGGAGCCTGTGGTTACTGACCTCAGACCTGAGGATGCACCTAGATGAGTCAGGGATGGAGCAGGCTTAGGAAAGGTGGTTGGAATCTGTGGGGTTTCTTAGACTGGAAAAGAGAGGATTTAAGGCTGTGACAAGATTTAAATCATGAGAAGTGCTTCTTAGGTGACCCAGAGTAAAAACAAAAGGGACTTGCTTTGCTGCCAAGGGTTAAGCAGAATTAAATAGAACTTTCATCCAGGGAGGTAACAACTGAGGGTTATGGGGTATGGGGGAGCAGAGAGCAGCTTCTATCCAATATAGCACTAATGGCATTGGTCACCTGTCCCGGGGCCTGTCACTGTAGTTTATTTCTTACCACCATAGGGTATTTATTGAGCATCTGCTGTGCCCTGGCACTGTCCTAGGCTCTGGGGTCGCCCTGATGAGCAGAAGCAGGCATATTTCTAAGTTCCCTGGGTGCCATAGGGTGGGTTTTCAAGGCTACAGGATGAGTCAGAAAGATATCAAGCATGGAAAGGTGTCATTAGCCCCTTGGCCAAACCCAAGGTGTCTGAGAGTGTGAAATGGGCACATCTGACAGGGTGTGGGTTGTTAACCAAATGCCAGCTGCTTATCTTGAATTTTCTTACTCATATTTTATTTGAGGAGGAAACAGGCTCAGAAAAGTGAAGTTACCCTTGGGAGTTGGAGCAGTGGCCAGAGTTGGGACCCAGAGGAACGTGGGTCTGTCTCACCCTGAGGCTTTTCTGACAGTCCTGATTTGGCCTTCTGGATACTCGTCCTGTATCCCTTAATCCTTGTACATGACTGTGGATCAGGTTATTTGTGCCCAGTCCTGGGTAAGGGATGGGTCGGGAGAGGTTAATTAGCTCATCCATGTCAGGTGCGGATTTACACCCAGGTTGTTGGATCCAAAGGCCTATGAGGTTGCCCAGGTTATGGAGGAGCAGGCTGAGGTGAGGTGGGGAGGTCAAGGGTCATCCCCTGGCCGGCCTGGGACCTTGGTTCCTGCAGGTCTGACAGGCAGGAGGCCCTGCTCTTAAGCGGGCCTGTGCTTGGAGAGGACAGGAGGCAGTGAAGTACTCTGGGATCATGTTCCCCAAATGCGAGACCCTGACGGTGCCTCTTCCCTTCTGAAAGAGACCCAGCACCTGCAGGTAGGTCGGAAGGCAGTGAGCGAGGAAGGGTCGGGTCTGAGCACCATGATCCGGCCATTATCTGGTGGAAGCCAAGCCCTGGCGAACACTGACTCCCTCCAGGCCAGTTTGGTCACCAGCCTTGTCCCTGGGGCCTGGCGGAGGCACTGGGTGCCCCAGGAGGCAGCTCCCATGTGCTAATGCAGTAGTGTGGCTGCATGTGCCATGGGGGTGAAGTGTGGGTAGAGAAGGCAGGAGGAGATGGCCTTGTGCCAAGGTATGCAATGGAAATACTGCAGGGTCCATGTCATGGTTTTGTATCTTCTGGTGGCTGCACTGAAAAGTAGGAAGAGGGCTGGAGCTCAGTGGTACAGCACTTGTGTGGCATGTGCAATGTATTTTATCTGAGTATCTTGGCCTGTGCCTGTAATCTGAGAATTTTGGGAGGCTGAGGCAGGAGATCACAAGTTTGAGCACACTTGGGGCAATTTAGGGACTTCCACACTCTCAAAATTAAAAAAAAAAATTTTTTTTTCTTAAAGGACTAGAGGCATAGCTCAGTGCAAAGGCCCTGGGTTCAACCCCCAGTACCCTCCAACCAATTATCTAACCCAGACCACTCGTGGTGTAATTGTAATGGATAAACCGTGATGAATTAGCGAGTGTGTTTATTCTGTCGTTGCATAGAGCTCTGAAGCCTTGGGTGTGTGTGGGTGTGTGTGGCACTCGAGGCCCTGCCTGGCCACATTGTTGTCAATGAGTGGCCACATGTAGCCAGTGGCGCCTGTGTGGGGCAGTGTGGTCCTGCGGGGGAGGCGGGACCGATCGTCTCAGCGGATCTAGGGATAGCTGCGGCCGGACCTCCGGCCCGGTGGCCTTAGCCTTTGACCCTCTCCTGACCGAGCGCCGGGTGCTCCCGAGCTCCTTGGGCTGCAGTGGGAAGAAAGGGTTTGAGGTAGAGCTGGAAGGCCATGAAGTCGGGGCAGAATGGAGGAGGAAAAACCCTGAAGACCCACCCAAGTCTGGAAGGAGGAGGCGACCTGGTGGCCCTGCCGGCCTGGCCCGCGCGGGTGTGGGACGAGGTGGGATGAGGTGGCGCAGAGCGTGGGGCTCAGAAGCCCACAGGCCTGCATTGTGCGCCTGTCACACTTCCTTTGGCTTTATTGCTTTTGTCCAACACCCCATTGTCTGGTTTCCTTTTGTCCCCCTTTCAGTGCTGCTGCCTTTTATTTTCCAGCCAGCCTGGTTGTTTTCATTTCTTTTGTCTGAAGTTCCTGAGAGGAAGGTTTTATTTTCAGCGGTTTGATTAATTCACAGCTTGAGCCCGGGGTTTGTTTGTTATGTAATTGCTGCCCTCAGCTTCAGGATAATACCCCTCCCGCCCCCCCTGCTCCTCACCGCCTCACCCCTCCCCCTCCCGTGCCCGGATGGGCTGAGCTGCCTGCTTCCTGGAGGTGCTCCAGGTCCCCCCTCCGCGGGATCTGGGCTGGGGTCTCCTCTTCCTCTAGGTGAGATGTAGTTGACTCTCACAGGGCCAGGTAGACCCCTCTCTGCTTCCCAGCCTGGGTCCACCACCAGCCCTTGGTTTGAAAGTGGGTGGGCTGCGGGAGAGTCTGGAATGGACTGACCTGTCAGGTGGATCCAGTCAAATCCCCGTCTGCCTCTTGGTCAGTTACAATGCCCTTTCCGCTCTCTTGTATCTGGCCCCGCAGTAGAGCCTGATTCAGTTATAGTGTCACATTACAAAGCCATTGTACAGGATTGATATACTCTACCAACTTGATGCACTATACAAAATGTAGCACACCCCCCCAAAGTTTCACTTTCTGTGGTTTCAGTTACCAGAAAGAAATAACGCTCCTAAGTTTTAAATTCCAGTTTGCTCTGATTGTGATGAAATCTCAGTATGAATGTGAATCATGCCTTTGTCCAGTGTATCCATGCTGTATAGACTACCTACTCCTTAGTCACTCAGGCATCTGCTTCCCAGAGTGATGCTGTGGAACCTCTGAGTTCGTGTTCAAGTGACTTTTATTTTGCTTAATAAACGGGACAGGTCAGAGAGAAGCCACGAAGTGCTTCCGTTAGCTGAAAAGTTCCTAGCACAAAAAGGAAGCTGTATGCTAACATTACTACAATAAGAATGAATCTTTAAGTTCGATTCCTGGTACCACCAAAAAAATAATGTTTAACCCATGAAATTGTGAAGAAAGAGAAGGGCACATCTGCTGGTTATGCTCTTGGTAGTGAAACTGCAAGGTGCAGCCACAGTACATGAGAAGTGCTTAGTTCAGATGGCAAAGGCCTCATGTCTGTGGTGTATAGAAGGCGTTAATGTCCGCAGGCTCAGCCCCCACTGTTGAACGCATCTCCCCACAGATATGTGGGTGCTTCTATAGCATAATGCACAGTTTAAGGGATGTTTTACTGTATCTGCTTTTCTTTCCCTATCCGTCTACTAAACATTAAACCCCCATGCGTCTTAGTCTGCTTTCGCTGCTATAACAGAGTAGGGCAAACAGGGTGATTTTAAGAGAGCAGTTTCTCACCACCCTGGAGAGAGGCTGGCATCTGTCCAGGGCTTTCAGCTGGTGTTCTGAAGGGCAAAGCAAGAGGAGCCAGAAGCTGTCCTCACGGAGGCCCCCTCTGACGAGGCCCCACCTCCCAGTGTGGTTCCCTGGGGTGGTGTTTCCTGCAGTTCAGCCCAGGAACTTCTGAGAATCCTCACTTAATCAGTGATTCTCCAGCCGGTGTGGTCAGATGTGTCTGGAGAGTTGTCAAAACCCCTCATCCTGTCCCCAGAGGTTGTTTTGGGACAGGGACCTATGACTTGGTCTCAGACGAGCCCCCGTTCTATGCTGGTCCTTCTGCAGCTGGACCTCAGGCTGTGTGGGTTCCACCTTGTGGAATCCTCTGAATGGGATAAGATCCTCCCATTAGTATCTGTTCCTTAAAAAGAAAATACAATCCAGTACAACTATTTACGCAGCACTGCTGTTGTGGTTGTGAGTAACCCGGCGATGAGCTGAGGTGGTCTATGGGAGACATACACAGGGGGAGGCAGAGATTCTGCCCTGCTGAGGGGACATAAGCACCGTGGTTTGGTATTAAGGAGTTTGGGGACCTGTCCAGGAGCCCGTCCCTGCAGATTAAAAGGGACGACTGTAACACGCCCAACTACAGTGGCTTAGCAAACACCCACCTGTGCTCTCTCCTGCTGCCAGCTGCTCCAAGCTCATGTAAACACCAACATGAGATCCTCATGACTGCCCCACAAGGCGCGGGCTCTTGTGCCGACTTCTCGGGTGGGAAACGGAGGTGGAGAAGCTAAGCAAGTTGCCCAGCTTTGCACACATGCCCATCAGCCAAGGCAGGGTCATGGCAAGTGGGGACGTGCTGTGTGCTCCCACGAGCCTGGAGCACGTCCTGTGGGAAGGTGGGCATCTGCTGCTTCAGCTCCAAGCCTGGCACCATCTCGTGTCTGAGACCCTGCAATTGTTCAACCCCTGTAGAGGTGCCAGGCAGTGGAATGGCAGAGGGGAGGCAGCCTTTCCAGAGAGGCTGCCAATTTATGGGCTGCAGAAACAGGACTGAGATGCAGGTGCCTGAAGGCTGGACCCGAAGCCGGAGATTCCAGCTAAATATCAGAAAATATTTTTCCTTTTTTTTTTTTTTTTTTTGCTTTTTGAGACAGGGTCTCGCTTTGTAGTTCAGGCTGGCCCTGAGCTCACTACGTAGCCCAGGCAAGCTTTGAACTCAGCAATCCTCCTGTCTCTGCCTCCCGAGTGCTGGGATTACAGGCGTGAGCCACCACGTCCGGCATTGTGGTATGCGGTGTTGATTGTTGGTGGGCGTGTCTC
>PVIC010033068.1:0-20336 GCA_004025085.1 Thryonomys swinderianus
GGATCCTCCCTTCTCTTGCTGTTTCCTGGAGGCCGTGGGTGGAGCGTCCTTTCCTACACCCCACCCCTCTGCCCGCCTCTTCCTGCTTTGGGGCCTGCTGTGTGCTTAACAGGGCAGGTGCTCAAACCACCGAGCTCTGTCCCCAGCATATTAGTACGTGTTTGGAGTTAATAGTTATTGCACTCTTCATGGGGGCGTAAATGTCCGTAATTCATCTTAATACTTTTTTTTTTTGGTTCCAGGGTCCAGCGCGGGCCCCTGGGCTTCCCAGCGAGGCGCAGTATCACTTGAGCTAAACCCTCGGCCCATTTCAATCTTTTTAACACTCCCTTCCCTACCTGTCTCTTCCCCCCTTGCTCCCTACATTTCATGGTCAGCTTCCTTTTTGTAAAGTTTATCTTCCTGTTTTCTATGATCTTGTATTTTGCTCCATAATTTATTTAAGTCTTGGGTCTCTCATACGAGAGAAATCCTTGTGATGTTTAGGCTGAGTGTCAGATTTATTTCACTTAGCATTATAGTCTCGAAATGGAGACACTGTCTGAGGAACGTCTCAAGTTCATCGTGATTTACGGTGAGGTCCGACTCCACGGTGCAAACAGTCCACTCACTGCTGCAGCGCACACAGGCTGCTTCCAGGACCGAATTATCGGGAACTGTGCGGCTGGGGAGGCGGACACTCCCGCATCTCTGCAGGGAGTTGCCTTCAACCAACAAAGGCTGCTCACGCACTTTGCTTGTGGGAGTAAAGAACCAAGATCCGTTTGGGTATTTCTGAGAGGATTTTAACAAATAAAAGCACAGGATAGGTTAATGGCAGTATCAAACAAAAGTATCATACGAAAGGCAAAAATTTACTGCCAGTGGAAGCGAGAGCAGCTATAAGCCGTGGATTACTGGGAAAATACGTTTCAGAAAACAGGTTTCGGAGAAAAATGAACCATGCATTAGGGTGAAAATGGTCATGTATTCATTTCTAAGTTACAGAAATAAAACGTAGTGTGAATTCAGCAAACACCGACCCCTTCGTATCAAGTCAGTGCCTTTAGTGTAGCGAATCCCACAACTCAAGATGCAGCGCTCGTAACACACCAGCTGCCGCGCCCCTGCTCCCCGTGTGCAGCGCGTGTGCTTGCGGCTCGGTGCTGGCACCTACAGGACAGAGATCGCGGCTGCGCACTGCAGTACCGCTGCGCGGCGAAGCGGAAAAGGGAGCGAGGGCGGGGCGCTCGCCGTCCGTGCGTGCGTGCGTCCGTGCGACCGTGCGTGCGTGCGTGCGTGCGTGCGTCCGTGCGTGCGTGCGTGCATGCGTCCGTGCGACCGTGCGTCCGTGCGTCCGTGCGCCCGTGCGCTCTCCCCCTGGCCTTAGCTCTCCAGTTCTCCTCGTCCCCACTTCCGCCCAGAGCGACTCAAGCAGCGGTGCTTCCTGCTCGGCCTGCAGGAGCAAGCGACGCCACACAGGCGGAATCAGCAAGAACCGAGACTGACTTCACGCCATTTGTTCCCGCAGTGAGTCTGTCTCACGCTCTCTGCTAATAAAATCATGAAAGGTGAAGTAGCAGCCGGTGATTTTAACACCCGTGTCCTTGTTTCTGTTCCCGCTGGCCTGAGGGCGGGCCTCGGCCTCCAGCTGGAGCCCCCGCTGATGCCGGGCTTTGTGCTTGGCCCCCAGCTCGCTGCCCTCTCTCTAGCTTACTCGGCTCTGTCTGGAGCCTCCTGAGGGTGCTGTTGGAAACCAGGCCAAGGTCCGCATTCTGGGCGTCCAGCAAGGTCCTTTCCTTGACTGTCGTCGGCACCGTGGAGTTACACACATCCGGGCACATCAGTTAATGTCTGTTCCACAGCTGGGAGCCAGCAGCACGTTGGTATAATTGGAGCCCGTGGGCCAGAGAATCGCAAACACGGGGCACGCGTGGGAGAATGCAACCCTGTCTCCTCTCTCAGCCGGGGTCAGCTTCCCTCTTCCTCTCTTCTATCCCTTTGTAAGAACTGGGTCTTTCCAGAAAGGCTCACAGAGAAATGCCAGCATGTTGAGAAGAGGTCCTCTGGCCTCCATCCCTGCAGACCAAGGACTCTTCTCCTGAGGGCCGTCTCCCTGTGCAGCAGCCACCAAGACCCAGAGGTCACCTTCTCTTCTACCGGGGTCGCTGCCTCTCCCAGTGGAGGTGTGAAACACACCGTGTGAGTCTCGGTCTGGGCGTTGGGTGGGAAGGGTCACAAAGGTCTGGCCGTTTCCCACTGCAAATACTTCAGGGAGAGAGTGCGTCCGTGAGTACTGTGCCAGAATGGGTAACCAGACACATTTGTAAATAAGAGTTATGGTAAAAATAGTTAAATCCGGATTAGCTTTAGAAAACACCCAACTTTTTCATTAAAATTTGAAATATTCAGCACTGGGAGGCATTATTTGCAATATTGGGTGTAAGGAAGCCTAACACATGTACCAAGATAAGGGGTTTGATGAGTGTGTTACAGTTAGTACATAAGTATGACGTAATACTGTGCAAGAATGACTCCGACATATTGTGAAACTATTAGGTACTCTTAGACTGTACAACAGCATGAAACTATTTCTGATCTCATATTAAATGAATAAAACAAAATACAATTTAGGTCATAACTTTGATTGATTTCAAAGTACATGCACATATAATTAGTTAAAAGCCTAAGAATAATATTTCTCATGCATCGTCTTCTTTATTATTGTTAGAATGTTATTTATGCAATTAACCAAAGTCAGATGAACATGGTCTTGGTTTCAGGCTGTTGGTAGGTAGATGCTCACTGACCTATGTTGGAAGTATGCCCTCATGTGCCAACAAAAAAGTTTCCAACATCAAACATTTAGTTAATTCACTGTGTGTCACGGTGCAGAGACACTGCAGTGTGTTGATGGCTTCTCTCACAGCCGCAGGGCTGCCTGGGGCAGACTCCCTGCCACCACCTGGGATGGGGACAGGATTGTTAGCTCAAGAAATGACACAGATGTGAAGGGCAGTTTCTGTTGAGTGCATATTGCTTTGCCCCGTTTTCTAGTCATAAGACTGTACATCAAATCATTGTAAGCTGGAGACTCGCTGTATTTATTTTGTTAAACTAATAGGCACAGTTTTTCAAGGTGCAGGGAGACTTCAGTCACAGAAATCAATTTTCCAAACTTCAAAAATTTGAAAATCCTGGAGATGTTTAACTTTGCTTGTATCTCTAGGATATATTTCAAAGGATGTTATTCATTTTATTACTGATACCTAGAAATAGGCACCAGGCCATTTGTACTCCTTGTCTTGATTTGGTTTCCCTAGTGATACTTCTTTCCAATAACTACTCGACTGAAAACTAAACAGGCATCTACAGTTGTAGAACTTGTGAGTATTTCAGCATAATTTAACTTGTGTTAAGATAACAAACTTCTTAGTGCTTACAATGTTCATTTCCTTATTGCTAAAACTGAGTTGTAATTCAAAGCTGGCAAGAGGGTTCTCTTAGAGGCCACTCAGCATTGCACGGAGGGGAAGGAACAGTAAAATGAGTTGTGAAAAATGTACACAACGTGCAAATTGTCAATAATTCTAAGGCTGCATTGAACACTGTCAATATCCCTGCATTCAATTATTATGTGAATAGAAAACAGTTTCTAAGGTAAATCTACCCAAACAAAGTCAAGAGCAAGTCCTTATTATTGTAATCTTACCCTGTGTCCATTTAACGTGTCTCCAACCCAACTCTTTTTTTATATAAATTGAATTCTTTATTGGTACAATTTATATACATCTCAAAATCATGTATAACATTGGGGAATTTGTACCAGTGTATGACACAAGTTAATTCTCATTTTTACCCATATCCCTACCCACCCACACCTCCTCACCCCCTTTATACATGCTCTTTTATTTTCTTTCTGTATCATATTTATTCCTTCCCCTTATCACATTCCCACACCAAGTTTCCTATAAAAATTTTGCACTCTATAAAAGCTGTCATACATTCTAAAGCTCATTTGCATCTATAGGTGTTCATGCCAAAGAGAAGATCTGGTAATTGTCTATCTGTGATCTATTGATTTCACTTATTAGTATATCCTCCAGGTGTCTCCATTTGCACCTAAATGGATTGATCTTGTCATGCTTTATGGCAGAGTAATACTCCATTTTATAAAAAAACCACATCTTTATCCACTCTCCAGTTGATGGACATTTGGGTTGTTTCCAAGATTGACCCAGCAGCCCCAACCCAACTCTGGTCAGAGTGGCTCCCACATAGGGCGAGGCAGTGCTGAGTGACGGGCTGGGGCATCTGCAGACCCTGGCGGCCACATTTCTGCTGGTAAGAACCCTTTTCCCCTCCGCAGGCCGTGTCCCTGAGCTCGCCTGCTCCCAGGCCACCTCGTGCGGGACCCTGAGCCTGGCCAGTGGGAGTAAAGCCTTGCTCCTAGCTTTCAAGTTGTCTCTGATCTTTACAGACTGTGGGCTCCATGGGTAGGTTTCACTGTGCGGGCAGTGATAATGCTGAAGTCGGGGGCACCGGCTCGCACTCCTACTGGGCACCTTGCTCTATACGGAAAGTGATGAAAGATCACAGACAATCACGCGTTTCAGCTCTTGGTGTCACGATGAAAGAGGTCATGAGGGTCGTTCAGAAATTTTCAAACAAGACAGTGCCTAAGTGGAGGTATCTGGGAGCAGCCTGGATGCTAACTTCCAAGAGACAGACGTGGAGTTCTCGAGGAGAAGATGGGAGACTGCGGCAGAACTCTGGGACAGAGTAGAAGCTGGTCCCCGTGGAGAGTGCTCCTTGGCAGCTATTAACTAAACTATGGATTTTTTTTTTAACTGAGGACTGGATGTCTTTGGTGGAAAATGGAATATTGCCTGAGACTCCTGAGCTCTGAACACATACAACACATGGTCCATAAGACTGAGTAACTCTCTTCATACATATGTCCTTCGGATCTCTTTCGAATCCCCACGTATGTTATACTGAAATAAAAATGTGTGGTGCATGTCTAAATACTTAGCAGATGTGTTTCTCCCCGCATGTTCTCAATCAGCGAATGTGGACGCACAGCTGGCCTCGCAGGAATACTCCAGTGCGGTGTGAGGTTGGACGGGTCTCTGCGCATGAGCTCTGGCACCCAGGTATGAGGGAAAACGAGCAGGCTGACTGTGGTCTGCTGCTCTCCTGTCTCCAGACGCCCAGCAGCCCACTCCCAGCTCCCCCTGCTTCGTGTGTACTGCACAGATCAGTCAAGGTAGACGGTACGGGGTGGGGGGGGCAACCCCAATTCTCAGTGCTCAAACAACCTGGATTTCTTTCTTACTTGTACTTCCTGTCTCTCTCAGAGCAACCAGGATCTGCTCATATGGTCGCTCATAGGATCTGCTTATATGGTCGCTCGGCTTCTTGGCTGGTGGGTCTGGGACCATCTTGAGAGGAATAGTCTTTAAAGTAGAGCGAAGGATCTCTGAAGCCAGAGGCTATCTTGGGGTTTACTGGCCAGGACGTGTGCTGAGTCCCGCTGGCACCGCTAGGGGGCTCTGATGTGTACTCCTGCCAGGGGACCAGAAAGCACAGACCCGGACACTTGGTGAGAATTCTGCATTTTGCACGACTAATTTTTACCCAGCTAAAAGCTTAGGAAGACTTCTGTTGCATGGAGATCATCGGAGTAAACGTCCTTATGCTTCGGACGAGGAACGATGGCCAGGCAGGGCGAGCGAGGCCACGATGGGCAGCCGGACGGGCCCGGCAGGTCCTCCGGGGGGCTTGGTGGTCACATCCCTTATTAGGTAAGATAATGACCTGATTAGAGCCAGAGCAGGGACATCTGTGATGCCTGATCAATGCCTCCAGGATGTGGACGAACAGGCATTGATTTCTAGGGGAAAAGGCCGCTGTTACTGAATACATATCCACCCTCGATGGTCTCCGACGGGGCCAGCTTGAATCGGAGGAGCTCTGGACACCTCAGCTCTCCGCGGGAGATGGAGACGGAGGACGCGCGCAGCGAGGGGGTGCCCGCAGCCCCCAGCTCGGGCTGCAGGAATGAGCACCGCGTGGGAGGCGAGGGAGGGTCCCCGGCTGCTCCTGTGGTCTCATCCAGGTGCCCGGTTCTCTGGTTCCTGACAGTTTCGAATAAACCGTGACTAGGGAGAAACACGGGGATGCTGTCCACGTGATTAAATTAAATCATGGCTGAGTCAGGTTCCCTGACGTGGACTGGAACGAAGCTCCGCTCATAGACTGAGTACTTACTTGCTTTTACGACAAGCAGTTGTAATGTAGTCACGCAGGAGCTCTGCATGATTCAGAAAACTAGATTCCCCCTTGCTGCGGAGGACAGGAAGAGCAGGGGCAGATAATTTCCGGGGAAACAGCAAATGAGTTTAGGGGGATTCAACGCACTTGGAGAAGCACAAGGACTTGAGACGAAGATTTGTGTACAAGTGGACTCTCGGGAGACGGGTGCGCAGGGTGCTCCGGCCCCACTGGGCCCCTGTTTCTGAGAGGTGAGGCCGCAGAGCCAGGGGTCTCCTCCTGGGGGCGCAGAGCCCGCCGCACAGGGGTCGCTGGAGGACAGACACGTCCTTATACGAGGGGTCAGCCCGCAGCTGTCAGCACAGCGGGGCGCCATGTTCTGGGCTGATGGGCCCCGGATCTCTTCATAAGCAGTGATGTAACGATGTTCTTGAGGCCCCAGCCATACTCCGGGCACCAGGATACCCACCGCAGGCCGTCGGCGCTCACGCTGTGAGACAAGTCTGTCTTCTGTTTTCCCTTGTCTGTGAGAGCTGAAGGGAGAAGGTGGCCCGTGTGATCACAGCGGGGACCCTGGTCGGGAGTCTCCCTGCTCTTCTTTTTCCCGAGGGCTCGGCCCCCTGACAGCCAGGCTCTCCTGAGAACGGCGCATAGGCATGCTCGCCGAGCTTTGGAGGGAATAAGGCTTCATCAAGGGAAATAAGCTCGACACAGGGCCGACCTCTCACTCTGTCCCCGTGTGTCTCCCGTTAACACACAGGTACACACACACGTGTGCACACACGGTGGAAAGAAGGCAGAGTGGAGATTCCACTTGAGGCTGGCCTGGGGAAGGAGATGGATGGAGGGGCCGGATCGGACCGGGGCTCCTGCGCGCGACGGCGTGAAGTGACACACCAGACCCCATTCGTGCCCGGAACGATGCGCTGTTCAGAGCAGTGCTGAGACGCAGACAGACACTCAGAGGGACAGCACGCAGAAACAGAGTAGGTGCACTGCGCGCTGCAGTCCTAAGTTAATGACTTTATGCAAAAGATTTATTATCACAACCTGTGCAGGTTAGATATCTTATTGCTTAGGCTTCTCTAGAGAAAGAGAATCAATGGAAATAAACAGAAGTGTTTCTGCCCACGCTCCCCACAGACCTCAGCGTGGGTCCCCATGGACCCACGTCTCTCGCGCCCCCTGAGCGAGGGTCCGTCTCTGCCTCCTGGTTCCCGCAGCCTCTGTGTCCTTGGATTGACCTCTCCTCGGGCTGTAACTCACAGTGCAGCCCTGCTGGCCTGTCCCTCCTGTCCTGGTCTTGGCAGGCCTGGGTTCTGTCCCGCCCAGCTGGATGGCCACCGCCGCTGAGCCCCCGACCCGAGGAGGCGCGACAGGGTGGCACTGCCCGGTCCGTAGCGAGAGTGAATCAGTGACAGGCAGGCGGCTCCGGTGTCTTCGCTTCCCGCGGCTCCTCGGGCAATCCCGACGTTCGTGGGAGGGTTCCTTCATTTATCTGGGGTTCACTGCGCCTCCTTTGTTCCCACAGACAGGGAATACAAAACAACACAGGCTCCTCAGCGGCCAGAGAAGAACATGACGCTCACCCAGGCGCAGCCTGCGGGGGACGCGCTCCTCAGACAGCCACCGGCCACAGAAGCTGCGCGTGATGCAAATATATTCAGTGTTTGACCATCATGGCTGCAGGGGTTTTCTAGGTGATTACGGGAGGCCGCTGCACTGGCCTTTCCCGCTGGCGTTTAGTGTTTGCAGTGTCTGCTCGTGAACAGGGACATTACACTGAAGAACAGAATCATTAGCAAACTTTTTAACGGGCCGCGTTGTCCGCGGCCTGATTAGTGCTGCTGGACGTTGATGAATGTGGCTCATTACGTACAATAAGCCCCAGCTCTGTGGAGACGACTCCATTGCTCACGAACGTGAAGCATTTTCCGCCGAAAGCGTCGTGTAGACAAATGACTGCGTGGTTGACCGAGCGGTGCCATGGAAACCCTCGGAGAGGTCTAGGCGCGCTGGGAATGTCACCGACGCGGTCGTCCCTCGGGAGCACCAGGGGATTAACTGGTTCCGCAGCGGCCGCGGAGTCTTTGCAGGTCAGTTCGGTGTGACAGGTGCTAGTGCCGAGGGCTGCATCACCTTCGCTGCTTAAAAACAGCTGGCACGGAGGACAGGGAAGCAGCACATTGTGACACCCCACGACAGCCGTAATGCTGGGGCACCTAACAGGAAAAGCTGCGCGCGCACCTGCTTGCTGTGCGCCGGGTCAGGGAGGAGCTCAGCGCCCTGCGGGCGCTCGGCTGGACCACTGACGGGGTGGATGAAGATTGTCGCCCGAGGGTTCGTGGCGCAGAGCAGCCCGGCTTACCGGCCCCTCCGAGTGGGGGAGCCTATGAACGATGACAGCGCAGACCTCACAGGGCCTTGTGCTGCGTGGAAGCACAGCCAACGGAAACCTAGTTATGTCTTTACAGGGGAGGGGTCAGATGTACAAAAATACTTACTAACTCAGTCGCGAAAACAATGAGCCGCCACAGGCAGCAATCAAGAGCTTAGAAATGGGGATCCAACCCATAATACTTGGAAGATTAGGAAGTGGAACAAATAAAGTTTAAAGTTTCTATGCTTTTAAAAATTTTTTCCTTGCTTTTGGTTTGCTTTGAACCTAAGGTAGAAATCTGTGGACGGTGAGGTCATAGGTCACTTTTATCATATGTTGGCTGGATTCATTTACACGGATGGAATAAATTATGTGTGAGAACTTCAAATTATAATCTCTGCAAAGCTTTAACCAAGAATAAAATTCTTTGGTTTGGAGGTTAAAGAAAATCTGCTATGCTTTTTCTTTTGTAGCATTTAAAAAAAGTCCATCTTCATAATCTCATGTAACCACAGACTATGGTATCTCATGCTCATTTAGAGAGCTAAATTTTTAATGGCATAATTAGGTTCTTTTAAGTTGGAAATGAAAATTGCATGTATTTATAGTGCACCAGTGATGCCTTGATGCCTGTATACGGCACCCATGAGGTGATATGCATGACCTTGAATGGTATTTTTTGGTACAAACTATTAAAATATGTTAACATTTCCAAGACAACAGCCCGTTGTTACTAACCCTGGGCTGCACGTTGCACAGCAGGGCTTTGAGCTGTTTCCTTCTCTCAGATACAGATTTTCTAACACTGACCAGCCTCTCCCTAGACCAGAGCCCTACGCTTGAGCCTCTGGAGACCCCATTCAAGTTACTTCCCTAAATTAAGAGATCTCGGCTACCCCACCCCCGTGGCATGGCACAGTGTTCTCCCTCCTGTGCCTCATTTTACTGAACATGCTGCCTCTGAGTTGTACATGTACCTGGAGTTCTGGCACAGATCATAAGGCTGCTTCCTTTTCATGGGTGCGTGATACTCCACTGCCACACACATGCAGACCGTTTCATCCATTTGTCCTTTGTAAATAATGCTGCAATAGGTACAAACGTACAAACTTTTTTTCAGTGCATTGATCTCATTTCTTTGGGGTGGGGAGCTACATACCTAGAAGTGCAATTGCTTGAGTGTGTATTAATTCAATTTTATTTATTTGTGGTCCTGAGATTGAACCCAGGGCTATTACACTGAGCTACCTCCTCAGCTCTTATTTTTTATTTTGAGATAATGTCTCACTGAGTTATTATGTTGGTCAGGCTGTGCTCAAATTTGGAGTTTTCCTGCTTCAGCCTCCCAGAGTGCAGGAATTATGGCTATATGCTACTATTTTTAATATTCTGACAGGCTTCCCTCAGTTTCCTAATGCCTATAATGAGTCACGTTTTTCTCAGTGTAGAGACTTCCTGTCATCCTCATCTTTGCCCACATTTCTGTCTTGTCTTCAGGTAACAACTGTTTCTCACACATGTGAAGTGACATCAACAGTGGTCTCGATTTTCCTTTTCCTGATGATAAGTGATAGTGAGCATTTTTTCATATACTTGTTGGCCTTTTCTGTACTTTCTTTTGAGAAGTGCTTATTAAGACTTGCTCATTTTTCATTGGGTTATTTATTTTAAGCAATCTCATTTCTTTCTTTTTGCTTTTTCTGTTTGTGGCTTTGGGTTCATATATTAAAAAAAAAAAAAAAAAAAAAAAACCATTGTCCGGACCTGTGTCGTGAGCATTTCCTTTATCCTTTTCCTGGCAGTTCTGAAGTTTCTGGTCTCCAGTCAAAGTCTTTAATCCATTCCCTTTCATTCCTGCATATGGTATGAGGTAAGGGCTTATACTCCTTCCCCTTCACATGGGTGTCCTCTCGCTCCAAAGTCGTTTATGGAACAAACTGCTCTTTCCCCTTCCTGTGTCTGTGACTCTGTTGTCACAAGCTATTTGACTGGTAAGTGCGTGGATTTATTTCTTATGCTCTTTTATTCATCTAAATGTCTGTTTTGCTTCCAGACCACACAATATTGATAACTGCAGATTTGTAGTATATTTTTTGAAGTCAAATGCTGTGACTCTTCCAGCTTCATTCTTTTTGCTCAAGATGGCTTAGGCTGGGAGTGGCGAGCTTACAGCACAAGTGGCTGTTTATATCCATCGCAGCTGTCTGCTCCTGTCACTGATGGTTCTAAACGATTTGCCATCACTGATACAAAAATTTGAGCCACTGAAGATTATGGTCTTGAGATATATCCATTTACTTAAAAATGCCTCTGGTTTATCCTTCTCTCTGGAGTGGTATTATATCAAGTGAAGATATCACATTTTCATTACCCATTCATCTCTTGATGGACATAAAGGGGGCTTCCAAGATTTAGCTGTTACAAATTGTGCTGCTATAAACATGGATATATGTGTCACGGTGCTAAAATACTTTCAACACTTTCAGGAAGATGCCTAGAAGGGCCTACATGGATCAGATAGAACCTATAGTTTTAGTTCCTTGAGGAATCTCCGTGCTGATTTCCACAGTGGTTGCACCAACCAACCCTTCCGCAGCAGCACAAAAAGGTACTTAAAAAGAGACTGGGAGGAGAAAATGGAAACAGAGCTTTTGTAAGTGGAGAAGGGAAGAAAGAAGATATGATATTTACTGATGTTAAAGTTCAAAATCCAACTCAAGTCTCCTATTTGTTGAAATATTGAATGAATATCACTGCGTTTTTGGCAAATGATGTTAAATTTATTTCAGGTGTAGGTGTGTGTGTGTGTGTGTGTGTGTGTGTATGGAATCACACCCAGAGGTTCGTGTATGTGAAGGATACACTGTCACTGGGCTATGTTCCAGCCTGATTCAGAATTTTGATACTGGTCATTTTTATTAAAATATTAAAAAAATCCCCTCTGAAATAACTTCTGTTCTCAATGTAAAGAAATGGTGATTATATAATTGGGGAGATTGGTTTAACAAATTCTTCCACAAAGTCATTAAGAGCTGAATCTATATCTCAGTGTGAAGAAAGAAATAGAAACATCTTCAAAGAAAAAGACAGTTCTTGCTGGAGCCCAAAGTATTTCTCAGACCGATCCTGGTCGCTGAATTGCCTGTCACCAGAGTCAGAAATTCCCTAACCTGGGGCAGGCTTTGTGCTGGGATGGGAATTTCTAGGAAATTTCTGACTCTGGAAAGAAAGTTAGAGATGCTGAGGGTCTTTAGTGTCTGATAAACTCAAGAGTTTTTATGATAAGGTGGAAAAACACTGGATTCGGGGTGGAAATGGTTTCGTGTTTCATGAATGGAAGGCCGTGTGTGAGGGCACTGTGTGGGTTGGGAGGAAGCATAGTCCAGACAGAGGCAGGGAGGGTTGTGCGGGAACCGATGGAGCATCTGGGTTCTGGCTGCTCCAGCCGGACACTGAGGCTCGGGGGGCACGGGCGGGGGGGTGGGTGGTGTCCACAGGAGCAGATGCCACAGGAGCATAGGCGACATCTCCCCTCAGACATGAGGGGACTACACGTGTTACTGGCGTGAAGGTAACTGCGAGACACATACAAAGCTAACTGAAGGTCAGAAATAGCATCTAAGACAGCTTTTCCAGCAAATCCTTTCAGATCTTCTGCCTACTAGACTCTCATTGGGGAAAATTTCCAATCTCAGCAAAATGTAGGAAAATCATTTGTTTTGTGGGTGAAGAACTTTTTAGGGCACAGAAGTTACTGTCCTATTGCCGATGACAGTCAGTAAGACCTGACTGGAGAGGTCCCCGACAGGGAAAGTTAAGACAGTACCCTAAAAATCAGGAACAAGACCGGGTGTGGTGATATGCTCTTATAATCTCAGCACTCTAAAGGCTGAGGCAGGAGGATCGCAACTTCGATTTACTGAGATCGTGTCTAAAACCTTAAGGAAAAAAAAAGAGAGTAGGAAGATGGCTCAGTGGTAAAGTGCTTGCCTAACATTCATGAGGCCTTGAGTTCAATCCCAGTACCCTCCCTCAAATACACACACACGCACACACACACACACACACACACCACACAACGCACGCACGCACGCACGCACGCTCGGGGACTAGCTCAGTTTGAAGACTCTTGGTTCTCTTTCCAGCACCACAAAAAATAAAACAGAACCAACAAAAGGCCAGGAATGAAGCAAGGTCACCTCTGAAGCCTGGTGGCAAAAGCCTCTATAAGGAAAGATACATTAATCAACTCACAGATACACATCAAATATCCATGGTGTATTTTTCCCGGGAGTATCGATGTGAATGAGATGATAGAGAAAATTCCCAACAGGAAGATGATTTTGAGTGGTTAAAATCTACAGATCATTGGAATGTAAGCAGATCTTTAATGCCAGAAAAAAGAAGCAAAGCAGAGAAGATCTGACAGCTACGCTTGCCATGGGATGATGAGCACTAGGGCTAACATTTATCCCAAACGTTAGTTGTTTGTCACACTGGCTTTAGGCCGCAGGGTGACCTTTCAGAATTTGAAGATGATTCAAAAAGGCCAGAATAATGGATGCTGCGTATTATAAGTACATCATTTCTCATTATTTTAGTTAAAAAGAAATACAGGATCTGAAATGCTAGCTCAAATTATGTTTCTTGCACTAACAATTGTTTATTCTATTTACATAAGTATCTGTATTTGACTTTGAAGAAGTGACAGAGGGTCAAACGTGCATCCTAACTTCACAGCTTTGACTGGCTCGCTTGTTCACACTGGGGCTCTGTGTCATAAACACGTCTGATCTCTGGTCGGCTCCACCGTTTTCCTTCCTTCTGCAAACTCCTTTTTTGCCGACAACAGCTTTGACAACCCTTTCTAACACCCTTAAATTTCACATCTTTCCTCTGTGGCTTCTTACAAGTCTGAGCTGAGGTCCAGCCCTGTCTGCTCGTGCTGAGTGCTTCTAAGAACTGTCTCCACCCACAGCCCTGCCCTGCCATGGGCTACCTGGCATCATTGCCTAAGGGAATCATCCAGCCATGCCCGCCAGGCTGGTGCTGCTCTTTCACTTGTTTCTTACACTTTCTTCTGAAATCTACGCCATCCATTGACGATCCTTCTTGAGAACTGTGAACCGCGAGTTTTATACCGACGACAGGACACAAGGGTCTGTCTCAGTATGTCTCAGTCTGCCCATGTGCTGGCTCACACAGCTGTATCTTCCTTCTGGGTGCCACACTCCCCTGGGCTGGCCGTGCCTCAGACTTGAGCCTCGTTCTGTCTAGATCTCTCTCTTTCTCACCGTGACACGGCTAAGCACACTTCATTCATCCATGTTTTTTCTCACTGACCTATTCCTCTGGGAAGCCCCCTGTGAACACGTGTGTTGATCAGAGTTCTGTAAAGGAACAGGCTCAGCATAAAGGATGTGGATGGATCTGCCAGGGGTTTATGAGGTGGACTTCACAGAGTCGGAAGTGGAAAGGACTCAGCAGCTGTTTGCCACACCAGAGACGGTGGAACCCAAGACGGCCTCCCTTGAGCTGGAGAGACTGAGAGTCTCATATCAGTCAAGGCGGAAGGGCTGGGCGCTCACGCTGGAGACGCACCAGGCTGTGAGTCTTGGAAAGTGGCTGAGTCTGCGTTGGATCTGAAGAGCTGGAGACCAGCAGCCAAGGGTGAGGGTGATGGCTGGGTCTCCTCCGGAGACAAGGGGGACTTCCCTCCTCTGTTCCCACCCTCGGGTATACCCAGGCCTGGGGTGGGCATCGGCCTTCAGTTTGCAGCAGGTGCGCCCGCCCTCCAGAAACACCCAGAAGCAGTTGCTGCTCAAGTCAAGTCGGTTGATCACAATTAACAAACACACCCGGCAATCCTGATATTGGCTCTTCTTTCTTACTCTTTTAGTGCTAATAATATTTTTCTATTTCTTTTTCCTGATGCTGTGACTTCCCCTTCCTAGAAATACCAGCTGCTGGGGGGCACAGATGAAATCGAAGTTCTCACTAGACGCCGCTACAAGGACAGCATGCGGAACATGATGGATGAATGAAGCATTGCTACGTTTGAGTTGTAGGTATTTAAAATGTTGAAGAGCAAATTATTCATAGACATTGGCATGAGAAACGGATCAGCTTCTAATTGAGATGACAGAGAGCCACTGCACAGGGACCGAGGGCGCGTGCTTGTCCCTGTGCCTTCTCTCCCCGAATGAGATTGATGAAAAAGATTCAATGTTCTTTCATCCTGAGAGCCTGACTGTGTTACTAATCTACCGCTGTCTGAAGCACTGTCTCCAAATTTGGTAGGTTTAAAAATAGAAATGCGTCTTCTCCTGTGGGGAGCGAGTGGGAGGCAACTCGATCGGACCCTTGACTCATCTTGCTCATGGGGCTAAAACCAGCTGTGGGTTGGACTTAGGGACGGGTTCCAGTTTGTGATTTTTGTCAGGATTCAGCTGCCCAGCTGCTTTGGGTTCCTGGGTCCTCACGGGCTGCTGGCCTGAGGTCTCTGAGGTCTTCATGTGAGCGTCCCCCTGCGATGATGCCAGCATGGCGGCCTGCGTACCTCAGAGACAGCAGGAGAGAGAGTAGCGTGGGAGGTGCAGCTCCTTCGAGGGCTGATTGCAGCGCTCCTGTCCACTCACGGCATTTCGGCCAGGGGAAGACCCGGGGCCAGCGGGCACTAAAGCAGTGGGGATGGCCCACAGCCACGAGGACAAGCGGCTGGAAGTCTGCGGTACACTTTGTCACCACAATGATTGTGGAATTTGTCAAGAAAAACCCAAACATAGATGTGTAAGATGAAAATACTATTTTCTACAAACTTGCCAACGTACCACTAACCTTTGGTCACAGCAGGACCTATGTGTTTCAGAATTTCAGGGTTAACTGGTCTAAAGGTCTCATTTAACCTCCAAAGACACCAGGCGCCAGGGCCTCTGGGTGACCCCGGAGCCAGCGGAGTGGGCTGTGGATGTGAGTATGAGCCTGGCGGTCTGGAGTCATCACTACTCAAGGAAGTGTTTTTGCAGTTTGAAACTTTGATCTCTTTCTTCCAGATAAGCTACATGATAAGCCACGCTTTACAGAGAAGTTTTTAACGTACTGATGAACAGTGGTAGAACAGCAGACACACTTAGAATTAGAAAACACAAGTGGTCCCCAAGAATCCAGGGGTCCACAGTGTGGGGATTGTATCACGCTAAACAACCAGGGGTTTCCATTTGGACAACAGAACCGATACTACTGAATCTCTTAGAGATACTGAATGAAATGAGATTTTCATATATTATGCTTTATCACTTTCACCTTCTGATAATTTTACAAAAACACCAAGTTGAATATGAATTTATTATCTATTGTATAGGGACCTCTCCTAAGGTTTCCCTAACTGACCACGTTGCATCTAACCCTGAGTCGCAGCTAACACGGCAGAGAAGGGAAGGAGTGGGCATCCCGCTCTGCCACTCACTGACCTCTATAATCTTCCTACACAAGGGCCACCGGTGCCCAGCAGCACGAATGTGCTTATTGCTTTTAATTTTGCTCCTCAACCGCATGACACTTTCAACTGATTCGATTGATAAATTGCTACTCAGTCTCTGAGGCCCTGCAGGAGTCCTTCCATTTGCCCGCAGGATAAATGATTCCAGGAGGGATGTTGTGGACAGGGTGGGTTCCCACATGTCGCTCTGTGACGGCTGGTATGGGTCCTTGTTAAACACCACTTTCCTGGGGTGGACATATCACCGTCTGTCTTCAAATTCATCTGCAGATGGAATAGTTGTGCAAGTCACCAAGGCTGACAGTTAACAGGAAAAGGTTAAAAATAGCCTTATCATGGATGTGTGTGTCTGTGTGTGGCTCACAACTCAGCTTTCAAAGGGTGTACACTTCCAATGTCCTGCCTAACCTAATACTTGATTTGAAGAAAGAATAAATGTAAGAGTGGAGTTGTAGCTACATGGTGCTGGATTCCAGTCTGTCGCATTTTGAAAATCAAATTCCTCTCAGAAATGGGGGTCTTGTCTAACCGAGATGTGAATGTAAAGACTGAAGGAGAAAACGTGTTTATGAACCAGTTTTGGGAAGCCTGAATAAATGAGAAAAATATAAGTGATCATGTGGAGCATTTTGATGATGCACATCAGAAATTCATCAGGGCGAGAACTGCAGACACAAATTTTAAAAAATAGCTAAAGTAAACTCTGCTGGCATGTTCAAGTTGCTGTAGAATAAAGAACTGGTGGTCATATGGTTGTGCACAATAGATGTTTATATTTAAAAATATTTACTTTCAGAAAGAAAAAGAAACTTTTCTTACTTGACATTCTGTTAAAATGTTATTACGTGATGATGTATGTTGGTAATCTCTCACTCCGGGAAGCTGAGGCAGGAGGAACACTAGTTCAAGCCCAGTTGGGCCAAAAATGTCTGGAGAAGTAGCTGAGTATGAAGGTTCTAGGTTCAATCCTCAGTACTGTCCAAAAGCTTGTTAACTCATTTTCAAGCAGCAAATCTTGGTGCCCACGTGTCCGGCACAGTGTCGCCGAAGCAAACTTGCCATTGAAGTAGAGAAGAGGATACAGGAACTGATCAGGTTAGTTCAGGGCTTGACAGAAACGTGTTGCTCAAGAAACCCCACAGTAGGCAGAAATCCAGATGTAAACCAGAGGCTGGAGAGGCAGGGACAGCCAGGAAAGCCATGGTGCTCTTCCCCTTTCTCCTTTCTCATGACCACTGATTTGGGCGGGAGGATCAGCGAGACCAACATGCGTTTCCTTAACAACTGGCCAACAAACAGCACTGGGCTTTTTGCTTGAGGGACAGTGAGTTCCACCATGCTCCCTGTGGAGTGAGTGGCACTAATGGTTTCTGTCATCAATCTAAAGTTGCGCATAGTTTTCTTATTTATTTTTGAACTCCCTAGGAACAGGATCCTGAGCTGTAATTGCTAGTCTCTAAAGTCGCCTGAAAGAGGGTCTCGTGGGACAGCAGGCCAGCTGGTGGGGGCCGCTGTGGGACAGGAGCCCAGAGGCCGCAGGCGCCCCGAGGGGCTTCACTCATCCATAGCGTCCTGGCAAGCAATTGTCATTTCACCGAAAACCTATTAACTTCTAGCTGATTGCTCCTAAATCTGATCCAGCCAACAGTCTGCTAGCATTTGCACAGCGCCTGGTGTGCATGCGGGATGCATTGGAAAGTGTTTTCCTTTGTTAGGACAAGGTATCAAAGTTTTAAATATTAAGGCAATTGCATATTTAGAGAAAATGTAGAATCTCTCACTCTAAGAGTTAGCAAGTTCTTCAGGAAATACGTAGGATGCGCTTTTATGGTGCCCATGGCTTCTACGTAGTTTGTTTAGAATTTTCTTTCTCGAGTTTATATTTTGCTCCTGCTAGTCAGGCACTATTGGTAAGTTCTGCCTTTTCGGTGTTTTGTTCATCTGTTGTCTAATAAAGGGTGCATCAGCAAGTGCTTACTAGATACACAGATTTATTGCAAGATGTACGAATATATGAGGATTTACAGACTGGCTCACAGCGGCTGCCCACCGAGTGGGGTGTGGAGCAGCAGGAGGGCCTGAGCTGGAGGCCTGAGGGTCCAGGCAGAAGCCGGGAGCTCACTGTGGTGCGGACCCCCATCAGGAGGCTGAAGGGTCTGCGCTGGAAGGCAGGAGACGACGTCCAGGGCGGAGACGAGGACTGGAGCTGCGCTGGAGAGAGAGGAGCCGCCGGCCTTCTGCATCGCCCTTTGCTCCGTGCGGGGACATCCTCCCCGGCATGTCTTCCACACCCAGAGCTACACTGAGACCTTTCTCACTGCAGTTGGTCCAATCAGTCAGCTGTCACAAGGTTAGTGCATAACCGTGCATTTTTACGGTTTAAGAGCTGGAGGAAAGTGCTTTTAAATGCAGCTGAAATAGTCAAATAAGAGCGTTTTTAAAAGGGAGATTTAGAGGAAAGTAGGGCTTGTTCTTCTTGATGTGTGCTGAAGTGTATTTTGGCAGATCTCACGCCAGGGCCACCGCAGGGGGTGGAAGACGCAGGACACTTCGTCTCCCGGTTGTGCTGCTTGTGTTCTGTCTGCAGCTGAGGCCCCGGCCCCCGGCTTGGTCTGAGACTTGCAAACTTCTACTCTGAATTGTTGAAGTGACATCAAATTCTATGCTAGGACTCGCCAAGAGATCTTTCCAAATAGTCGTCAGAACACCGAATGGCTCTGTAAGTTGGGTATTCAACACATCATCACCACACGCTAAATTTAATTGTTTAGTTTTGCTGAAATCTAAAAGTTCAACTAAAAATTTATTGCTTTGTCTGTTTAATACACCAATTTGAATAATTCCAGAAGAAAATGGAAGTGCAATTAGACGCTTTTTTAAAATTCAGAGCTAGTCGATGTGCTATTTTGGTAAGTATTGTTAGCTCAGAGCTCAGATAAAATTTAGTATTCAAATATTATCTCCTAAACAAAAAAAGCAGCCATTTGAACCCAAGTATTCTATATCTCTGGCTCACAAAAAAGGATTTGGATTGGAATAATAGCAAAAGGTGGAGAGTGGGAATTATTATTAAAGCAACAGCTACTAAATTTTATACTAGAAATAAAAGTTCAATATGTGAACAATAACAAGACTTATGAACAAGTGCTTAACAGGAAGATAATTCTTCTACCAGTCTTAAAATAAATAAGCACTTTCCCTCTCTCGGTCTCTTTACTCTCATTGTTCAGCAACATCTCCTTGTCATTACTACTTTCTAAAACACAGAAGACCAAAACCCATCACCATTTCTTACTTTCTTAAAAACTACCGTGACACAGTTGAGATGTTTTTACAATTACCTATAAAAAGATAAAGGAAGGGTTATTTTATAAACTGCGAGGACTAACAGAGTCTAGAGAAAAGAACAAATATTACCCATCAAAGTAAATGCTGCTATGCTTTATGTTGACTTAAAGTATCAGTTCAAATTAGCCACAACCAAGTTCCCTGAATACGAAACTTGCATTTTCGATTTGAGTTCCAAAGAAGAGCAAGAGGAACCTATACATGAGTTTTCATGTCAGGCGTGTTTTGAGCTTTTTTTCAGTAGAGGAAAAGAGAATGTAATTTCTCAAGGTCTAGAGCAGCGGCGGAGAACCTAAGACACTCCTGGTCTTGTGTTTTTCTTTTCAAACAGAAGGTGTTGATTCATGTGTGGGTTGTTCCTTTGTAAATTAAGACCTCAGTCTTCAGGGCAAGTTGCAGAATTTGCCCTTTGCAATAAGTAAGTGGGTTTTCGTGTGGAGTCTCACACTGTCTCTAGAAGGTTCGTCACCCTGGGCTAGACCGACACCTACGTTATAATCCCTTTTAATGAGAAAGCGGCGAGGGGAGCAGTGTGAAGGCTTTCTCTGCCCTACACTGGGAATCCTAGAGTCTGAGACCGCAGACGACTTGGCCCTGGCTGCCGGGGAGAGACAGAACCCGCTCACGTCGGCAAACTCAGAGCGTCAGCGTGCCGGGGGAGGGGGGGCAGGCCCCTGTGGGCCCAGGACGCCGGGAGGCTGAGGCAGAGGACAGCGACCTCTCGCCCAGCCTGGGCAACTTAACAACTTAGCCGGACCACGTTTTTTAAAAAAGAGGGTTAGAAATAGAGCTCATTCGGAAGGTCCAAAGTTCAATCTCCAGAACTGGATAAAAAGGTTAAAAAAAAAAAAAAAA
>PVIC010033069.1:0-20334 GCA_004025085.1 Thryonomys swinderianus
CATCAATATTCTTTCAACTACTAATTTTCTTTGGTGCACACTGAAAAAACTCTTGTACTTTTATTCTCAGTCTTCCCAAGAATATACTATTATCTATATGAAAAACAGGAGAGGAGATAGTTATTTAGCAAACACTTTTTTTTTCCCCCAAACTTTAGCAGTTTGGAACTGATAAAACATGGTCAAGTTTGGTCCAACTTTATAGTAATGCTTCTCACCAACTCCAGATTACTTACCCCCTAGGGGTATAGCTCAGTAGAGCATGTGATTACAGATTACTCACCCCCAAAACTATAGCTCTCCTTACTACCTTCAGTGATAATAAAATACCACATTCAAGAGTGATGGAGTTGAAAAAGTTCTCTCATTCCTCCCCATAGGCTACGGCTCCATTTTGGGCTTCCTGTCTTTTATTTTATTCACTGTGAATATAGTCAGTAGATCGTTTCTCTCTTGCTATTTCTAATTTCCCCAGCTCTTCCTAGGCCTGTGTGTTTGCTGCTGGGTGCAGCACTTTGTCTAAATTTAGCACCAGAAGCACTGGGACTGTGCACTTCTCCAGTTCCATCATTTGTGGAATCCTAATGGCTCTAAGAGTTGGCTTCTGGCCAGTATAGGTTTTACAGACATATAAATGTACTGTTTCAGGTGTATCACACATTAACTTAAACCTTTTAAAACTAACAACTTTTCATATTAAAAACAGGAAAGAAGCAGAGTCCCTAGTGCCACTGGCTTTGAATGAACCCTAATTTATAAAAAACTATGGCATACATCATCATTCAGACATTAAAATATGTGAAAATTTTTTATTAGGTATTTCTAAAATATATATTCTATAATTGAATCTAGTTTTGTATATAGAAACCTAAGTATTTTCAAAACTATATATAAAAGGGGAAGTATTTTTACCTGGAACCCAGGTCAGTGGGGCACACACAGCATTACTTGCACTAATCCTATGTGCATATTTAATTATTTCTTCAGAGGAGATAGCACCTGAGAGTTAAGGGAACATATAAGTTTAGTCTAATAAACATACAAGTTTAGAAACATATTCATTATAGTTACACAGGATACTTAATTTTATTTATTTGTTTTGTTTTGCTTTCCTTTGACACAGGATTTCTCTATGTAACTCAAGCTGGCTCTGAATGATCCTCTTGTTTCAAACTCCAGAGTGCTGGGATTATAGGACTGCACCACTACACAGGTAATTTTAAACCTGAAAACAGAATAATCTCAGCCACTTACCTTCCCCAATAATACCTCCATATATATTGTAAACCTTGGGCTAGGGATTTAACTCAGTGGTTCTGGCACCTGCCCAGCAAGCACAAGGTCCCTGGTTCCTTCCTGGTAACCACACACAATACTGGGTGTGGTGACTCACGCCCACCAGCAATCAGCACCACATACCAGTGTTCCAGAAGTGGTGACTCATGCCTGTAATCCCAGCACTCAGTAGGCAGAGGCAGGAGGATTGCTGAGTTTGAGGCTTGCCTGGGCTCCCTAGTGAGCTCAGGGCCAGGCTGAACTACAAAGACCCTGTCTCCAAAAAAAAAAAAAATCTAAAAAAAAAAAGAAAGAGGTAGAGCAGGACAGGAAGACAAGCTGGGCCATCCACTCCACCTCTCAATATGCTCAATTTCCCAAGAACTAATTTTGATGTTCTTATCCCAGTTTATTTGTCCAATGGACATTCTCTTTCATTCTATCCTAGCCTGCAAGATCAAATCCCACTGATTTTTCCTTTTCCCAATAACTTTTATAAATGATTCTATTATTCACTCAAGTACATAGACACTACTGGCTTATATTATTGCATCTTATAATCTGAAAAAGGATGTGATACTTCTACCTCCCTAGAATACCTACTTCAACACTAGTACAGACAATATTCTCAATGAGAATTTATTGGACTCTTTAGAAGAGCTGAGAATGATTACCAGAAAATGGTTATAACAGAAAATGATTAGTAACATTCTTATGAGCTTTTTGAAACAAGAACTTAGGTTTTTCAGAAGATCATCCAGTTTTTCCAGGGTACTAACCTTTTCTCGCTTTTTCTATTGACTTCAGTTTCTCTTTTGCTTGGTAAACAGCTGTTGCCTGATTTAAACAATATGCAAAATATGTAGATGATTTATTGTTAAAGATATCAATCATAGCTTTTGGCTTAACATTTATCCACAAGAACAATTTACAAAACTTGGAAATTTCCCAATTTATTGTTAATGGTCTGTAATACTATTTGATATCATTTATATTCAAGTTACATTTTTTTTTCAAGTTACATTTAATGAAAGAAATATTATATTCACATACCAGTATCCCACTCAGAGTGTTTAGAAACTATAAATTTATTCACTTTTTGTCACATATCATTAAATATGCAGAAGTCCAAATCATTTATCACTTAAAAAGCATCCCATTCTTGTATCTAGTATAAAGTACCAAAAATAATTTTTTCTAGCAAAAGAAACATTCTTGAATAATTAAGAATATGATGTCAGAAAGATCTAGATTGAATTTCTATCTTCCTATTTGGTAGCTTCCATAAGAAATTTAGCTATTAATTTAAAGTCTTGGTTTCTTCACATTAATAATGGCGCTGATTTTACAAAAACTGTTATGAAGACTGAGGTAATGCATATAAAGCTAGTATCTAATAAACATTTCCTTCTAATGGTCCTTCTGTTCACTCTTTTTTTTTTTTTTTTTTTTTTTTTTTTTTTTTTTTTTTTTTTTTTTTTTTTTTTTTTGAGACAGGGTCTCTCTTTGTAGTTCAGGCTGGCCCTCAGCTCACTATGTAGCCCAGGCAAGCCTCGAACTCAGCAATCCGCCTGTCTCTGCCTCCCGAGTGCTGGGATTACAGGCATGAGCCACCACGCCCGGCCTGTTCACTCTTTTTAATTCAAAAATGAATTTTTGGAATCTGCATGTAGCCTCAAACACCCCCCCCACCCCCATTTGGCACTGGTGATGCACACCTGGACAGCTCAGCTGGAAGTGCATAAATTCACAGAGAAACACAAAATGGTCCTGGAACAGCAGGAATCAGCAATCTGCACAGAAAGCTTTGGGGAGATGTTGTTTATTATAGTCTGCCTGAAGTACAGACGAAATTTAAAAAGCAAGATGAGGTTGGTGCTTTGGAAAGTGAAAGCTGCTAGTGAACTCTATTCTCTGTCAGAAGTAACTGAAATAAATGAAGCACTTGCAGAAAATCTAGGACTTGTCGACAATCTTGTTATGAAGATGGTGGGCTGATGAAGATGAGAGGGAATGACCCTTCAGAACTAGATGAACACATGAGCAAAGAACATGTGAAGAAACAGGTGAACTGACTACAGTAAAGTGGCACCTGAAATAAACTAGCGTGAGGTGACTTCTTCCAGTCGTGTCTGCAATTAGTGGCAGACAGAAGACTTGAAATAACAACTTTTAGCAGTACTGTAGGACATCACTCTCATCATTGTTCCTGGTCAAAAATACCCCTTAGGAGGAAAAAATATTATGGTAATAAAAAAAAGGGAAACAAAGCTTATGTTGGGGGGGTTGTAGAGTGGGTGGGGGAATGGGAAAAAAATGAGAAATTGTGTTACATGCTGGAATAAATTCTTAATATTGTGTGTGATCATTTATAAAAGTTATTGGGAAAAGGAAAAATCAATGGGATTTGATCTTGCAGGCTAGGATAGAATGAAAGAGAATGTCCATTGGACAACTAAACTGGGATAAGAACATCAAAATCAGTTCTTGGGAAACTGAGCATACTGAGAGGTGGAGTGGATGGCCCAGCTTGCCTTCCTGTGTAAAAGAGATGCATATTGTGTTTATCTGGAATCACTAGGGATTTAAGGGGTATTTTTAAAAATTTTACACATACCTCATGACTTTTAGACTAGGCTGTAGGTTCTGATATTCAGAATTCATGAAATTATCCATGGTAAAAACTAAGTATAAATATTATGTAATTCAAGAATAACAGTTATCATAAACCTCATGTAATAATACTGTAATCTGCTTACATTTCTCCCTGGGATTGGGTCAAAATACTCAAAAAGCATATATGCCAAATGTAGTGTCAGATGAAGAATGACACTTTCTTAATTTGACAATAGACTGCATTGTGAAGCAACAGCTTAACAGCACAGTAAGAAATAAAAAAAATGAAGATCAACTAGATTCATATAAATTTTAATTTATAAAATTAGTACATTTTTTATGATTTCAAAATATTTTAAAAACTGAAGATTTAAACCACCAATAATTCACATTTGTATTATAACAGGATAAATGCAAAACTTCCCATTTTACAATTCAATATTATGAAATCCTCAAATATGAAAACATAGTTTAAAAGTAATACAGACTACCTGAAAATAAAATATAAAAAAGCAACAACTTTTCATTTAACTATTAAAATGTCCCAAGAGATGGAGAAAGGAAAGGAAGAAGAGAAGAGGAAGTAAAAAGAATTAAGGTGTATTATATGTATAGGCATTATCTCCATCCATGTACAGTGTAATCATTCTCCATGATGAATGTATTCCCTACTGCATACTAATAAACATTAAAATAAGAAAAACCTACCAACAGAATGTCATTTTTAGACTTGGAGAGTCAAGTTTTCTACCCTTCAAAAAGTATTAATAGGTTTATTTATTCAGAAACAGTTTAAATACTACCCTTCTTCCCTTTAGGAACCAATCACTAACTTACCAGTATTTGTTCTGCTTCCTTTAGCTGTTTCTGTAGCTGTTGAATATCACTGTCCCTCTTCTCTACTTCTTTTTCTAAAACTTGCATTTCATGATGGATTTTTCCCTGATTAAGTGCCAATTTCATTAGTTCCTGAAATTCCCCATCTCGGTGAATTAACAACTCAAGGACCTGTCAGATAACAGTTGACTAAGTCAGAAAACAGAATACTGAAAGGTTAATTCCAACGAGACAAAAGAATTCATACACGAATTGGCTAGGCTATAAAATTTTAACACTTCCAAATTATTATCACTAATCTTTGTTAATAAAGCTGCCAGGCATGGCGGTCCATATCTGTAATCCTAGAACACAAGCAGTTAAATTGCAAGTTCAAGCCTGGCCTGGGCAATTTAACAAGATTCTAACAGTTCTCTGCTCCATTTTATCAGATTTCTATGCTCTTAAAATATGTCCTAAGAGAAAAATAATATAATGTTGAGGCAGATGACAGGGAAGTCTATTATGTATTATCTTCTATTTTTTTTTTTATTAAAAAAGTTGACCTTCCCAGTTCATTTTCTCTATCTACCTCAGGGTGGCCTTGAACTCACTATGTAGCCTAGGCCAGCTTCAAAATCACAATGATCCTTCTACTTCAACTTCTGAAGGGCTAGGGTTACACATGTGCACCACCATGCCTAGCTCATTTTCTTTTTAAAAATTATGGTAAAAGGATTTAATATAAAATTCATCATTTAAATGTATTAAAAAATTTTCTGAGTCAGGGAAAAAAAAAACGTTTCACAGCAGAAAATTCAATGAACAGGACAGTATAAGGAAAATAAAAGTACCTGTAAAAAATTTTTTTCTTTTTTTTTTTTTGGAGACAGGGTTTCGCTTTGTAGTTCAGGCTGGCCCTGAACTCACTGTGTAGCCCAGGCAAGCCTCAAATTCAGAGCAATCCTTCTGCCTTCTGCCTCCGGAATGCTGGGATTACAGGTGTGAGTCACCATGCCTAGCACTGTAGTATGGGGACTAGGGATCAACTCTGGACCTTGTGCTTGCCAGGCAGACTCCGGAACCACTGAGCTAAATCTCTGGCTCAGTACCTATAATCTGATACCCATAAAGAGAAATTCTATTAACAGTGCTCTTTTTTTTTTCATTTGTTTTCAAGTTGAACTAGTGAAACCAAACCTATAGTAAAGAGCTAAATTTATAATATTAACTTCTGATTCAACACGCTGTTTTAATCTTTATCTACCAAGATTTCACTGGTTCTTTCAAAAGACAAAAACAAATAAACGCATAACTGTAACTACAACTATAAGAAATAAAAAAATATTTCTAAAGCCTAAGAAACTATTTCCTTAAGCACAATGTTGTAAGTGATGTAAAAAAATTATCAAGTTTATTTTCAAGCACTACCTTTCTGTTCTCACATTAATATAATGCAGGAAACTTGCAGAAATTATTGGTTTTTTTGTTTTTACAATATTGAGGTAGATTGCAAGGATTTTCACACTGAGCTATATATACCCCAGCTCTTTTTCTTTTTTTTTTAATCTTCAGTCAGGATTTTGCTAAGTTGCCCAACCTGGGCTCCAACTTGTGATCCTCCTACTGCGACTCCTAGTACTATAATGCATCAACAATCCCAGCTGATTTTTGTTATTTTGAATAAAAACCAAACCACTTACCTGGTTTTCCTCCCCAGCTTGTGACAACTTTTGGTTTCTTGAAATTGCCAGCATTTCTATAAGTTCCCTAAAGGAAAAACAAACCAACAAGCAAAACTTTTTACAAAGTAAATATATAGAAACTTTCTGAATTGCTCTCAACTGGGTCCATTCATGCTGCTAAACACATGCTGGTAGCTCATGACTCTGCCACAGCTCACTGTGTTCCTCAGCTCTCACCAGCCATGCCACACTCTTGAGACTGGCTTGCGTTTATCACTGAATTTATTTATACCAAGTTTTACTTATTACATCATTACATAAAGGCCCACTGCATAAATGCTGATGAACTATGACTAGGAACAGAAAGTTCTACAAAAACCTAAGCTGAGTGCATGGACAGACTCAACAGAGGTTTGCAAGGACAGCAGTCAAGAGCCAGGAAAAAGCCTGAAAAACACAGGGTGCCCTAACACCGCTTGATCAGCAGGTAAGTTCTCATCACCTCAAAGCAGCCCAGGCAGGAGATGCAGACAGTGGATTATGAGTGATTTAGACAAGGAAACTCCTACATCTGAGTCTGTAGGCCAAACCCAGCACACCTGGAGTTTTGTAATTAAGTTGATGGCTACTTTTCCTTTACAGGGGAAGAGGTGGGTAGTTACAGCAGAAACCACATAGCCTAAAAGACAGATTTACTATGTGACCCTTACAGAAAAGTTTCCTTACGAATAGGAAGTTTGGTGAATGAACATAATGTTTCAAAGTAAAATTAAACAATTAAGGAATATATGAGTCACTTTTAATGATTTAATCATTCTCCACTTTATTAGCTTAACATCTACCAGCTAATGGGGATTCTTATACATAATAAAATTCCATCTTTCTAAAATACCCAACAGATATGTAGTTTTCCTATAAGAAAATTAGTATCAGATTAGGAAAATCTGATGAAATAGAATCAGGGAAAAACAGGTGATATTTACATATCACTTTCAGATTTGTTAATGGTACAATTAAAAAATTATCAGAGAGCAAAACTTTCAATTACCTACCTATCATTGATTTAGGTATAACCAGTGTCTGTACCTTCTCTCAGGCTTTCAAGCTATTTTTATTTTTGTATTTCTACCTTCCTTCCTGCTAGTATCACCCTCTCTACTACTACTTTCCCATACCACTATGTATGTATGAATAAATGAAAAAAACTAATGAGAAAAAGTAGATATGTGAATGCAAGGTCTTCATTTATTCACTCACTCACCAAATATTTATTGTGTTAGCTCTGAGATGTGCCAGGCACTTTCTTAATACTCAGATTATGCAAGTGAAAAAGGGTACTTAAATTCTAATACAAGAAGCAAAAATAGCTATAAGAAATAAAACCAGAGTAGTAAGAGTTGGTAAGAAAAAAAAGCAAAGCATTACATTAGAGACTGTTTTTAAGGTGGGTGGCTACTGGAATGCCTCCCTAAGGACACATCTCTGAGTTAAGACATGAGGGAAATGAGAAGCTGGCCATGAGCTCTAGGATAAAAGAATGCCAGGCAAAAGACACAGGTAGTTCAGTGGCCAAGGATGGGTTTGAGGAGCTGTAGCTAGAAGAGAGCAAGCATCAGGGAGAGGAATACAAAGTGATGCAAAGATACAAAGTGACACAAAGGTAGGTGGCTAAGTAGAGCCTTCTAGTCACAGTAAAGTGTAATGAAAACTTGCGAGATCATTGGAAACAAGGAAATGACCAGATTTACAATTATACACAACCACTAAGCTATTTGGTGAACTGACTGTAAGAGGACCAGATTAGGTAATAAATTAGATGTTTCTCGCGTTCCAGGCAAAAGATACCAATGGCTTTGCCTAAGTCCTAACCTGTAGGATTCAATAATGGAAAATGGAAAAGCGTGAACAAATTCAGGATATATTTTGGAGGTAGAGCTGACTGAACATTTTGATGAATTGACACTGCATGAAGAGAACACGTCATCTGAACCTTTTTTTTAGATCCTAGAGAAACTCAGGCAGAACCTCCAGTCCAAGTAAAAGCTAGTTTCAGGGTAGAGAAGGGAAGATAGTGACAAGGTGTCGGGGTGAATTGAGCCTTTACTTTCCTTAACAAATTCAAATTCACAGAAAGCCACACAAGGCTTGCTCTTGACAAAGTAAGATAGGGGAGGGAAAAGTCTTTAAGATTCAGGAAGCTATGTTGTAGAAAAATGTAATCTGGAGCATGAAAAATTTTAAAGCTAAGACTTCATAGTAACCACCTTAAACCACCAAAGCTAAATGTTTTTACTAAAACTAATTGTTCCTCCCATGTTTTCTCTTTTATCTAGTAAAACCCTGTGAGTCACCACCTGGCTATCCCACTTGGCTGCAGAATCTGCTTGTTATGATGGTAACTCACTAAGCTCCCTTAAAGTTTGCCTAGCCCACCTGGAGATATGCAAATGGTCAAGTAAGACAGATCATGTGATCTGAGCCGATTACTTCATCTTGCTTTATCTATAAAACTGGTTGGAAAATCAAAGGGGGGGGCAGTCAGGCTGAGAAGGATCTGTTTCCTTGCAGTTGACCCTTGCTATAGCAATAAAGTTTGTTATCTTAGCCAAAATCCTGCTATTCTCAAATTCTTTCATCTCCTATTCCAGCTACAATTTAACAGTCTCTAGACAAAGAAGATAAAACTGCCTTCCTGAACTATGGGAAGAAGCTAAGGAAAACCTAAGCCCACTCTCTGATTACAGGTGTGGAAATAAAAAGCCCTCCTCTGCCACAGGAGTACACACTGGTATTCCCAATTAGAGCCCAGCCACATTTCCCCAGAGAACTATACCTTACATTAGAACCTGTATTATAGTGGCACTCCAGGTAAATTACAGGAAAAGAGAATTAACTGGCTAGTTTGGAAACCTTGAGAATTTTTATCAATGTCATTTCTGCAAGACAATGAATCATAAAGAGATTTAAAAATCAAAGTCTAAATGCCAGCACTTGGCAGACTGATGCAAGAAAACTACAAGTTCGAGAGCAACTTGAGCTACAGAGACCTCATCTCCAAAAAAAAAAAGGAAAGCAAAGTCTATGTTTCTATTTTGTAAGTTTTCCCAAAGACTACCTCATTCTATATTTCAAAAAGTAATAAAAATAATGAAAGGGGGCCGGAGATTTAGCTCAGTGGTTCCAGCGCCTGCCTCACAAGCGCAAGGTCCTGAGTTTGATCCCGGTAACCACATAGAATGCTGGGCATAGTGACTCACGCCCACCAGCAATCAATACCACATACCACAGTGCCGGGCGTGGTGGCTCACGCCTGTAATTCCAGCACTCAGGAGGCAGAGACAGGAGGATTGCTGAGTTCGCAGCAGCTTGCCTGGGCTACATAGTGAGCTCAGGGCCAGCCTAAACTACAAAGCGAGACCCTGTCTCAAAAAAAAAAAAAAAAAGAAAGGTTATGTACATAATCAGGTAACAGTAAAAATATATCCTAAATTTCAAATCCATTATTTTCTAAAGTTGAGGTTCAACAAAAAAAATACATATGGTACATTAGTAAGCTTTTCTTCTCTTTTTTGCTCTTTATTTCTGTTTTCCAGTGTGGGGACTGAATGTAGGGTCTTGTATATACTAGGCAACTTGCTCTTCCTCTAAGCTACATCCCCAGCCCTCATTTTTCCTAAAATATATTATAGGTAGAAAAGCTAGCTAGATATGTGGTAAGCAGATACATAGGACTGGCCCTCAGAAGCACCCAATTTGGAGGTTACCGTTAGCCAGAGGAAAAAAGCTATCCCACCCATGTAGGATAAAGAGCTGTGATTGATATTCCAAATAGGCAGGGGCCAGATACTCTAAAGAGCGTGGCAATCTCCTAGGGTGGAGGGCTGAGACCTTAACCTACTTCCCTGGAAGAGTCTGAGTCAAAAATTCCTGTTTGATTATTACTGACTTGATTTATCATAGGATCCCATTTAATCAATGTTACCTGAGCA
This sequence comes from Thryonomys swinderianus, assembly GCA_004025085.1. Lineage (NCBI taxonomy): Eukaryota > Metazoa > Chordata > Mammalia > Rodentia > Thryonomyidae > Thryonomys > Thryonomys swinderianus. The sequence continues at coordinate 10,382 of PVIC010033069.1, forward strand.
ATTATACTTGTAATCTCACTGGTTTTGTCTATTTTGTGTGATTTCTCATTGTATCAATGTTACCTAAGCTACTGTATTTGCAATATTACTGGTTGATTGTAATTTTGTCCCACTACAGACCCACCTCACTGCGAGGCTTTGCTCCATAAAAGCCCTCTAAAAAGTAAAGTAGGTGGGTTACCCACTTCTCTGGGTTTCTGCTTCTGTCTCTCATAAGAAGAAGCTTTCTTTCTCAATAAAATTTTCCTATTCAATCCTCCATCATTCCTAAAATTCATTCTTTGATTTTTTTAGAGAACACAAACTTGCGTTTCGGGTGGGGAGCTAGGCCCTGCTCCCCTGCATCAACAAGATATATACAAATTTCATTCTGAAGATAAGGATAAACATCACAGACCAGAGAATCGGTACATGTAACTATATGTTTAAATGAACACATAAGGGAACTGGCTGAACGTCAACCACAACCAAGCAGCTTCATTCTACAGAGCCCATAGGTGGCAAATCATTGTCTATCTCTTCTACGGCTACCATCAACCATCTTTGGGTTCATAAGAGGTAAATTTTCACTTAAGTACTGTTGGCCATTACAGATAAGTGAAAAAACACAGCAGAGAAGTCATCTGAAAACTGAAGAAAAGCAAACAAACAAACCACCAAGACAACTAGAGAGCAACAGCAGACAGTTTTTCATAAACACAGGTTTCTGAGGAATATTTAGGAGATGATTTACTACTTCCATGGGCAAATATACCTCACCAAGCAGGACTTAGTGTACTCAATAAAGACAGGGAAAAATAAAACATAGAAAGATGCCGGACGTGGTGGCTCACGCCTGTAATCCCAGCACTCGGGAGGCAGAGACAGGAGGATTGCTGAGTTCAAGGCTTGCCTGGGCTACATAGTGAGCTCAGGGCCAGCCTGAACTACAAAGTGAGACCCTGTCTCAAAAACGAAAACAAAAAAAAAAACATAGAAAGGTATATATTGATCAAATCTAGACACCAAGAGAATCTCAATTTACCCTCAAATTTAACATAACTGACAAATTAATTATATCATCTCAAGTACATGAAGATCACACAGATGCAATCTTAAAGGTACCAATAAACAGTCCAGATACATGCCAGATAACAGATCAAAGGCAAGATCTCAAACTGATTAGTGAGTTGTCAAATGTCAAGATTCTCAAAATCTTTACCCTGAATAAAAAGGCTCATAAAAATAGCTCCTTAATGTGATTAATATGTACTGGTGTTATTCAGCAAAACAGAAAGATAAATTATGGTACAGCATACTAAGATCAGAAAAGAACTCACTGGGTTCCAGTAGAAGACTGAGCCTATAGTATAGGTACCTGCTTGTAAATCCCTATGAGACAGGAGAAGCACAAGTTTCAGCCCAGAGCAGGCAACTTAGTCACCTAGTGAAATCCTACTTCAAAAAATTTTGTTTTGAAAGGACTGGGGATGTGGCACACCGAGAAGGCCCTAAGTTCAACTTCCCAATACAGGAGGAAAAGGGGTGGATGAGGGAGACTTTAGAAGTAATAGTTTTGGAAGGCAAGATTTTAAATTATAACAGCACTCAGAACAAAAGGCAACAGATATTTCCTTAAAAAGGATGTTATTTCCTCACAAAGACAATATATTTACAGAAAAATTAACCACTATTTTCCATACCATATGCTTGGTTAGAATGAGCAGACAATAAAGGGCAGTTTAACTCAACACCACACTGAATTGCATCGAGGTTATTAGCAAAGATATTAGAATCCAAAAAATTATTAGATATGGCCTTCAGATAAGAATTCTTCCAGAAGGAGAAATGGCTCAAGGGAAAAACTGGAAAAACCAGTCAGGGAAGAGCAACAGAAGTACCTTCCAATTACTCATTGGAATTGCTCTTCCAATTACTCGTTGGAATTACTCTGCACTGCTCCTAATCCAGTAAAACACAAATTTGTATCAAAACTACATGTTCTCTTCAGAAACTGAGTCTGGCTGACCAATGGTTCTAAAAGCACTGGTTAGATTAAACATACGGATTTTTTCAAATAAGTCAGTCATACTTAGAAAAGTAGTGGAATAGGCAACATTTATGAGATGTTAATTTGGATTTTAATAACTTATAAAGAATAACTCTATATGAATTAAATGAAGCTTCACTTAGTTGTTCCAAAGATGGTCATGTCACAGGGAATAGATGTGTAACAATTTGACTGAACATATACTTTAAATACTCCACCTTGTTTGTTTCTTTTTACTAAGAAATAATTTGAGCACACATGTAAGAGGATTAACCAATAAGCAAACAAACAAGTTCCCTATCACAAACAACAAATGGATCGAAAATAAGGAAGAAAATAACACGTGTATAAATCTGAATATACATGTACCCAGAGACCGTGCACTGAGATAGCTGGTTTGAGCCCGAGTTTTTTGCTCATACTGAACACTGGCTGGCTGAAAATTCCATATCAGGGGATATTTGACTCTAAAACAGTTTTAAAAATGGATTTAGAGCCAGGTGTAGAAACACCCGCATCCAAAACTGTGGTGTAAGGATCACCAGTATGAAGCTAGCAGGGGGCAAATAGTAAAACCTTTTCTCAACCAAAAACAAACAATAAATTAAATGCATAACACATTCATTATTTTTTTCACATCTACTGACATCATACTGACCTAGAAACTTTGGTCAGTAATACTGTTGCGGACTAAACTTCAGGATAGATTAAATGCTCATTATAAGTAAATCGGGTACCATAGAAAATACAATAGATAAGATTTATGTTAACGCTTTAACTACAGAAAAGGTGACATATAAACTGGATGCTGAAATACTCATCACAATGGAAATGGAGTAAGAATGGCACTGAACATGAAAAAGTATAGTTGGCTTTAGTGTGGAAGTACAGTGAGACCTAGCTTAAGGATAGAAAACTGGGAAATATGTACATGAAAAAGTACAGCTGGATTTAGTGTGGAAGTACAGTCAGACATAGCTCAAGGGTAGAAAACTTCTGGGAAATATGTCATTAGGTAATGTAGTCACTGTTTGAAGCTTCATGGGTTCCACGAACCTAGATGATATAGGGCACTGATGGCGAATCTATAGCATGCGTGCTCCAGCAGGCTGTTCATTGTCATAAAAGTTCTAAGAGGATCAGCATCACAGATATAGGTAATCACTGTATGAGAGAAAATCAAAAAACCCAACAAGCACAGGATATTTGAGGCTGCTGCTGGCATAAGACAGCATACTGTTTTACAGTATAATTTTTCTACAAGTAGGAATACACTGTAAAATAATGACAAAAAGTCTACGAAATACATAAATGAGTAACAATGTCACTCTATTAATTATACACTACATAACTGTATACACTGTACTTTACAACGGGGATTATAGTAAGTTTACATCAATGTGCTGTGCTACAGTATTATAATGGCCACAGAAAATTTCTGGCTCCATTTTAAGCTTACCGGACTACTGCATATACTCATAGTGGAGCTGTATGACTGTACTATGGGGGTGAAGGTAAGGTAGGGAGGTATAGTAGCAAGGATGGAGTGTGAGGAGATAGAGAATGCTTCACTGCACATTCACCTAAGGAATTTGTACTTTATTTCCTTGGACAACAGGTACAAACCAAATATTTTGCAGCAAAAAGTGTTATGACTTTTAAAACGTTAATTCTGTTCTGCAATATGTTTGAATAAAGCGTAAATGCATGAAAGTGAATGCAATTGGCGGGAGCCTGCATTTAAAAGACAGGACAGAGGGGATGGGAATTAGGGGAAAACCCAAGCAACTTGAAGAGGGAGAACCAATTCATTTTAACACTCAAGTTGAGAGCGTTAAGGAAAGTCCTACTTGAAAGACTATGAAAAGGTGGCAGAATACGGAGAATGGCACCTGCTTTCATCTCCTTTCTGTCCCACAGGCTGCATTCCGGCCATCCCAAACGACCTGCAATTTTGCTGCTTGTAACGAGACAAGTGAACTCATTCTTTCTAAACAGCCCTTTCTTCAGGAAGCTTTGGCTGCAACCGAATAGACGTCCTAAACTCGAGAACTCTGCAGCCCACCTGTCATGTCTAAGGGGCCCAGCGCCATGGTTTACACAGCCATCTCTTCTGACACTGGGCCCCTCAACTGTGGCATTCAGCCTCCCCTTCACTATCATCACCCAGGAGGTGTTTCTCGGTGATGTTCCTTAAAGGCTGGCTAAGTGTCCGTGGACGAAAGAGGTTCAAACCCAGCTATTTCTCAAGGTCCGCTACGGCTGATTCGGGGCTCCAGAATCACTGTCGTTACCAAAATATTTTCTAACGGGAAAAACGCAGCCCAGAGTTCCGTTGCAGACCCTACGTCCAGGACACTCGGGCACCAGTGAGCCCAAGCTCGACCTTTTCCGCCGAGCTCCTGGGACCAACGCAAAGACAGAGCCAGTCTGTTCGCCAGTCGGTATCCCTTCCAGAACAGCCCTAGCTGGGTACCCACGCCTGTAGCATCACCTCGACAAGACCTCCAGATCTTCAAGCGCAGACAACAGCCGCTCCCGCGTACTGTTACTGCCCGCAGACGCCGAGCCGCCTCCCAGTCGTTCCTTCTCCTTCTCACCACTCGAAGAAGCCGCCATTCTTCCAGGGGACCAGCAGCCGGCCCTGGCGCAGGGCATGCTGGGGCATGGAGAGGCGAGGAGAGAGGCGGAAGAAACGGTCAGAGAGGCGGGGGCTAGAGAGGCTTACCACGCGGTCCGGACTCCTAGAGGTGCACCGCGGCCCTGGCGCCATCTGCTGGTCCAGAGAGAGCTTCTCCGGTACAATGTCAGGGAGCGAATGTAGGACGGGAGAAGGGCAGTTCAGTGGGGTTCTCCTGAGAATGCTGGTTTTGTGGTAGCATTAAGAGGCTTCTAATTTCCTAGTATCTGAGCGAATTATCTAATGAACTACCCTGTACGTTAGTTTTGTTGTAAGATCTTTGCTGTGTTGCTGAACGTATGGCATGTGTGCAGCAGCGAGTGGTTAATGAAAACTCCGAAAGGTTCACCATCCCTGACTGGGGTTTCCTCAGAATTAATCTCTCATTGGTCTGTATCTCTCCACCTTCTTTTTCTCCTCCTGTAGAATTATAGTAAGTGTCTTGGGATAGAAACCAAATAACCACTTTCTCGTCTTCTTTATTGTAGCAAGGTACATATAACAAAGTTTACCATCTTAACCATTTTACGTGCAGAATTCAGTGAAACTAAATATACTCATCAACCATGTGTATAATTCAAATAGCCCTCATCTCTGAAAATACTTTTCATCTTACAATACTGAATTTTTGTACCCCTGAGGGCCCTAATTCTCCTTTCCTGACTCCTATCAATCCCCTGACAACAACCATTTTCCTTTTTGTTTCTAATGAATTAGAGTCCACGGACATACCACCCTGAATGCACCTGATCTCGTCTAATGAGTCACACTAGGTACTTTGTTTGCACGGAATTGTGGTATATTTGTCTTTTTTGTATATAGCTTGTTTCACTTTGCATAACACCGTTAAGGTTCATCCTTGTCGCTGCATGTGCCAGAATATCTGGAATAACATTCCATTTTGCATATATATACCATTTATCCATTCATCTGATGATGGGCTCTTGGGTAACTGCCTTGTTGTGTCACTCATCTTTGTATCTTACACGTTGCAAAAGAAAAAGTACTTGTTGCTCAAAATGATTGTTAAATTAGTGCCGGGCGTGGTGGCTCACGCTGTAATCCCAGCACTCGGGAGGCAGAGACAGGAGGATTGCTGAGTTCGAGGCTTGCCTGGGCTACATAGTGAGCTCAGAGCCAGCCTGAACTGCAAAGCGAGACCCTGTCTCAAAAAAAAAAAAAGATTGTTAAATTGAATAAATCAATATACTATGTGAATGGCAGTTAAAGAAAGTGTAAAGAATTTTTTTGCAGCCTGCATTCTGTGCAATTCAGCTTTCCACTGCTATGATAAATTTCCTGAGACAAACTTTTTTTTCTTTTTTTTTTGAGACAGGGTCTCGCTTTGTAGTTCAGGCTGGCCCTCAGCTCACTAAGTAGCCCAGGCAAGCCTCGAACTCAGCAATCCTCCTGTCTCTGCCTCCCGAGTGCTGGGATTACAGGCGTGAGCCACCACGCCCGGCACTGTGGTATGTGGTATTGATTGCTGGTGAGCATGAGTCACCACGCCCAGCATTGTATGTGGTTATCGGGGATCGAACTCAGAACCTTGAGCTTGCGAGGCAGGTGCCGGAACCACTGAGCTTAATCTCCAGCCCTAGTTTCCCTGATTCTTAAAAAAAAGAGAGGTGTCTTCATGTACTGAGAAAGAATTGAGAACTTCTGACCTAAAATACAAACACTATCAATTTGCAGCTTGGAGTTGTGAATTGCAAACAGCTACAAATACTACCATATTTTTAATAATATGCATATATTCAATATTTCCACTGAAATTTTTTATAAATTTATCTTACCCACCATGGTCAATAAGGATTTTCTCACTCATCCAGGGCCTGCTGACATCATGTTTACTCACCTAGCTGTCTTCTCTGTACATGAATGTCCCCTGTAACAGGTCTGAGAAGTAGGGCCTTGTAGAGGTGAGGTGGAGCCCTCCCTCACCAGTAGATCGAAGCTGTGATCACATTACTTCACACTGTCAGAGCAGGCTCTTCTCTCTTGTCTTCCACTCTTTTGTCAAGGAATGATTCAATTCCCACCAGATGCAGCCCCTTAGCCTTGGACTTCTCAGCCTCCAGAACCATGAACCAAATAAATTTCCATTCACTATAAATCACTCATTCCCAGGTATTGAGTTATAGCAACATAAGATAGATCGAGACACTGATAGAGCTTCAGTGCTTGGTCACCTTCACGTTTGCCCTCAGAGATTCTGCTGTTCACTGAATGCTGTGTGTCTACTGTACAGGAATGTAGTGACAAAGTGGCACTGGTAAATGTTGAATTTCAGGCTGACATCAGTGAAGGCTGGGCACATAATAGTATAAAAAGATGCTGAAAACAAATTGTAATTATCTATGGCTTAATTGGGAAAAACTTACTTTCAATGTTTTTCCTATGTATTCTTGAAAGACTGGCACTGCTCTGTATGCCAGTGACAGAGACCTGTCACTGCCTGAACAGGACCCCTTGCCATCCCAGTTACACTCTTGAGCTGTACCAGAAGATTCTGATATTCCTCATTTCAGAACAGCTCCTGCTATCCTACTGTCCAAAATATCTTGACTTTAACATGAAGTCATTAGGCATGTGATACATTTGGCATTTGACTTTAACTCCCTACATTCTTTTACTTGAGAATAAAAAGAAAAACAGTGGTTTAAACCTCTCATTCACTTTAAATATTTGTGATGTGATTTCAATAGAGAGGTCTTCTAGAATTAATAAAATCTAAAAGAAAGTTTGACCTCACAAAATTTTTCCAGGCATCTTTAATACTTATCAATAACTCAAAAGAAAGAATGGCCTCTCTTGATGAATGCATTTAATCTTTCAGCAAACATTTATTAAACTCCATGAATGACAAGCCTATACAACAGTGGGCAAGTAAGGTTTCCTGGAGCGGTAAAAGTGGAAAATCTTAGGTTAGAAGCTGGCTAAGCACTGGACATGAGCTTGAAGGTTGACAGAAAGAAGAGAAACATTATCAGCAACAGAGCTAAAATAGTTCAATATCTTAATTCAAATGTGCAGTGAGAGGCAGGTTCTCCCCTTATCTTGGATTTCCCACCCTCCTGAAGCAAAATCCAAAAAAATGCCTATTCACTATAATTTCCCATGTGTGGTATTCTAGATGCACAAGATGACTTAAGAAGGCACAATATGCTGGATTCCTTCAAAAGCTTTCTAGATTCAGGGACTCAGGGTTGAGTTTAATTACTCTTAGCAACTGTCAACCAAAAAATTAATGCCACTGGAGTGCAGATGCTTAATCAATAATAGTAAAATCATCTAGTCATCTAATACTTCTTCATGTAATACACAAGGAACTCATGACAGACTTTGGCAAATTCAAATTTATGGACTTCAGATATAATTTTTTTCATTTTTCTCATTCTAACATTCCTAAGGCATAGCAAAACAAAACAAAGAGATCTGATGATAAAGAAAAAAATTTTTGCAGAACAATTGTTTTGCCTAAAAAGCTGCATTTGTCCTCATGAATGTCACCCATATTTTAAAAACCCGGTACAACCAGTGCCTACCACCAGGTAAGTGTTCTACAGTTTGCTGAGTTGTTTGACTTATCTAGCATTTTAATGTGAAGGTCAGTTTTTATATTCATTTCAACCTTTGTTTTCTTCCAGATCAAAATATTCGCTCTGGCTATACTAAAGGAGATTTCCCAGAAAAAGTTTCTTTTGGCTCTTAGTAAGTTAGCTTACTTCCTGTTCTCAGTTCTGTAGAGACAATTCAGAAAAGATTGACTGTAATCTCTGTATTGCTTGTTTGTTTTTCATTTCCTTGCATTTTAAATCTATTTGGTTTACACGAAGACATTTTCTGGGTAAATGTTTACTGATTTGATTTAATTTTAAAAAGCACTATGAGCAAAACAATATATTTTGATTGGCAAAATTTGTTTCAGGTTGCTTTAACCTTGTTGCTGAATGTTTATCACAATCCAGAAAGTTCTATACAACTCTGTGTGCAAATGAGTCACTGTATCCACCCACAAAGGCGCAGAGATAAACATCCAAGTGCCAGGAAATGAGGAATTGAATCCACCTCAACACCACTGAATTCCCAGCCCATTTAACCTTCTCCATAGCTACAGTGTCAGCATTTCCCATTTTCCCATATACTTTCAAATATGTCCAATTCATATTATCTGATTCTAACTCTGGCCAAATTTTGCCCATTATAAGCATCAAGATGAATTTAATGCTAAATGTTTGGGTAAAAGCAATAAGGTTAAAGGAAGCTTCTTGGCACTTGTCAAGGGAGAACAGTGGCTTCTTTGTCTTTTTCAGATTTTCTGGGGTTTGGCCCTTTCTTCTTCTTGGATAACGTGTTGCTCTTCAGCATGCTGGACTTCTGCCAGGTCTGGTTCTCAAACTTTATCATAAATTATTTCCCTTGGGTAACCTGGATGTAGAGACAAACACAGTGACTCCCTGTCCTCAGTAGTTAGGCATCCAGAAAGCTGCCCACCCATTTTGTGAATATAACACCTGATATAAAATTTCTAATTACAGACACCAAATTCTCTCTCCTAGGAGACCTGAAACTGCATGCTCCGCTTTTTTGTTAAGACCTTTTATTTTCATTGCACAGCCCTTGCCAAATGTTGGCCACATTTCATTCCATCTGATCCAGGCTTTTTATCTCTTCTCACTCAGACAAATGCAAAATGCTCCCTTTGCTGGATGGCCAGGCAATGCATTTCCAACATCTGCTTGTACATAATGCCCCACCTCGTCAATGTGCTATGCAAGTGCCTCCGAGGTGTTTCTCAGGTTCTGGCAGGACTATTATGACTTTTTTCAACAAAAGCCTTACAATTTCCAATGGAGTTTAGGTAATTTGATTTTAGAAGTGTCAGTGGTTCTTTCCTAAGTCTTTGGACACAAAACCTAGAGAACATTAAATGCCAGATTGGATGTGGGATAGTGAAATTATGGAACACAGACATCATCTGGCACGGGACCATTCTGGCCCGTGAATATTTAAATCTGCTTACCAAAACTATACCTTTTTGTATTGTTTGCATTCTAAAATGTTGGGGGCATCAGTAAATTTTACACCCCAGTGAAGAGTGAAGAGCTGGCCCATGTCTATCATCAAGGACAATGAGGTGGAAAAAGTCTGTAGATTAAAAAACCATAATGAATCCCCCTTATTATTACAATTACTACTTGTTTTTTTTAAATTGAATTCTTTATTGGTACATTTTATATA
>PVIC010033070.1:0-20343 GCA_004025085.1 Thryonomys swinderianus
AAGGGCTATCAGTGGCTGCTTCCCGGTGAGCTCCTGTTCAGTCCCTTAATACACTGACTCTAGCCTTGCTTTGTCTTTTGACATTGTTACATGCAATGCTGGCCACACTTCAGTACACTCACACTCTGGGGCTTGTCTTCCAGGAACACTTCTACTTTGAGGGCAGTTGCTTTATTTGACAAAGCTCAGACCACTTTCCTCAACAGTTACAGCGTGTACTGAGAGGCCTTGGCAGGTGGGGCCAGGCCTGAGAGAGACTCAGCTGAATGCAGCTGCACAAATGACTGCAGCTACACCATCTGGAACAGAAAAACTGACCCACAGAGTGCAGCCAAAGGCAGCATTGTAAGAATAATACCGTACTTTAAGGCACTGAGTTTGGATAACTAAAGCACCATCTCCATGGAAGAGCTCATCCATTTTGAGCCTGCCCCTGTGTCCTGCACCTTTTCACTCCATATCTAGCATTGTCTTGTTTTGACCAATTTGGTATGTGTGGAAATGTCAAAACTAATTCTTTACCAGCTTCAAGGGACACCCTGCATTCATAGTCACCTCTCCAGCAGCCCTGACTTCTGCCAAAAGAAGAATATTTGACAATTGCCTGATGTCTCTCCAGCATTGAGCACAGACCCGGCACAGATTAGGGGGTGGCAAGAGAGACATCCAAGGCACAAATGCCATGCACATGCTGAGATGGTACCTGTGCAACTTACAGACTGAGTTCCTTCTCAGATTGTGATCCCTGGCTGCCTTTCCCACCCTGCTGCGGTCCTGGTCCTGCCCCAGAGAGGAACAAGTAAAGGACACCTGGCTCAGGGAACCTGTGGACACAGTAGATGGAGGTAAATGTTCGTATGATACAAAAGTGTTTGTATGTGTTTGTTGCTCAGCAACATGACAATACAAACATGATAACCATGACATCTGTGTCTTTACATCCCTATCCTATTACAGTTCTTGTTGATTCCTAACCTCCCTCTGGATGTATTTATAGATAGGGTCTCATGGAGTTAATTAAAGTAAAGTGAGGTTGTAACGATGGGACCAGAGTCAGATAGGTCCAGGTTCTTGTAAGAGAAGGAGACAGCGGAGACTTCTCTCGTCACCCTGCACTCAGAGGGAAAGGACTTGGAAGTACATAACCAGAAGATAGCTTTAGCAAGCCAGAAAAGGGGGCTTCCAGGAACAAATCTCTGGGCACCTCACTCATGGGCTTCTTTTACGCAGCATTGTAAGAAGGCAAACTGTGTTGTTGAAGTCACCGAGTCAGAGGCATTTTGTTATGAAAGCCCTGCCCCACTAACACATGCACCTAGTGTATGTGGAACACATGTTTAAAGTTTGCTCCCCATGTGAGAGCTTGTCATCTTTCTTCTCAGGTGAAATACAACACCTTTAGTATGTATGTTACCCAAATCCTGCATGCAAAAAGAAAGTATAACATAAATTACATGAGTCATATAACAAATTACACACTTTAAAGAAGTCAATTAGATTATTATTTTGAACTGTAGACTCTCTGGATCGAATTTGTGGCATTATGACCTGTATTTACATTGTCTTTCTTTAAGTTATATGAGCCTTTCACGCCAACATCTTGTTATGCTTGTCGTTTGTTCACTACACTCAAATGTGGCTATTTTGCCTTCAAAATATTCCTAGAAACTTAACCATTATTGTGAAAACAAATATGAATATTCAAATGGTATCACCAGTGTGGAGTAGAGAAAATGCTTTGAATCTGAAACTCAACAACTACAGTTATGGTCTTCTTTGTCAATCTCAGGAAAAACTATAAAATTCTGCATCTTAATTTTCTCAACAGTCAGAGTGAGATGATGAACTAGTGATTCCTGAAGCCAGTTATTACTCTAAAATTTTATGACCTATAACTCTGTTGGTACAGTATCTGTATTGATTAATATCATATACTGTACTATTAAAGCCTTGGCCTAATGTTGGAGTGCAGTTCATGGGTTCTTTTTTCTTACTGTAAATATCTGATATTCACTTAAAATGAATCCACAAATTAAGTGTAATTTTTCTCAGAATTTCTGAACATGAGAAAATGTACATGAGTGCTACATAATTAAGTATCATTTATTTTTTGAACTGTTTAAGCAAGCTACAGATATTCAATTGCCATTGAAATATTTTTGTAAACCATGCAACCTTTTGCACAAAAGATAATTATGAAATAGCTAACATTCATTTGACCACAACCAATAAATAATTTATGAACTGGGTGTTTGAAATTATGCAAATATTCTAAATACTTTTTGTTGCCTGTGCATCTGACTAACTATGATTCAGAAGAAAGTGTGCGATGGATTAATAGATTCAACATTGAAGAGATTTGCATTTCTACAGAGTTCTTTTCTTTGCTGGCTCCTACTATCTTTAGTATCATGGCTCAGAAAACAAGCTTGACAATACTGTCTCTAAATGTATTTGAATATCCTGGCATCCCTATTCATCAGCCTCTTTGATGCTTTAAATGTCTTTTGCTTTCTTTCCAGAACTCTTTATGAAGACAGAGAGATATGCTGTTAGCAGTGTATCCAACTATCTTGTAATACACCCTAAATGGAGGGGAAAGGAGGTCTTTAAATATTTTATATATCCATGGTAGGCTTAGCAGGGTTGTGTTAGGAGGAGCCACACAGTGTGCTCAGCACTGGGAGCAGAATGAACACCCGAAATGTACAGGTGCCGCATACAACAGCACTGCCCTGCTTAGTAGCTGTGAGCTCCTGAATTCCCTGCACAAGAGGAAATTCTTATTGACACCTGTAAATCAGTGGACAAATCCTATTAACAGTCATTGGCGTGGACAGACACTTGATGAAGAAAATGTGATTTGGGATTATAAATAATATTATAAATTATAAATAGGAGGTTTTATTATTTTAAACAGGATATCATCTAAAATTAGTTCTTAGAAGCTACTGAGAAGTTTGGGGCTCATCTGTTTTCTTTTCTTTCCATAAGATGGAGTGAACCCCTGCTAGCCCCATGTAACATAACTTTATTTTATTCAATTATCCACAAAGACTGGATTAGAAAACACAGCTATCCAGCTCGTGTTTCTGTATAGAAAAATATTCTGAAGTCTCAGGTGAATATTACTATAGCAGGACAAGACCCATTACTCATATTGATAATAAATGTGTTCTCGCTCCATCTTACAGCTCTCTTCCATGAAACAAACCTTTGAACTCTAACCAAATTCCTATCCCATAAATTAATCCACATTTGGATAGCCTAGTACCACCCTATTGTCATGTATTCCAATGAGTGTTTAAAGAATAAGATGAAGGGAAAAACAGAGACCTGTGTCACGGCACAGACACAAGAAGTTTTACCTTGAAAGGCTTTTTACCTGTGATGCTCGATCGCTTCAGAGGTATCTAATATTTGGTGTGTAGCCATAAAGGATAAAATTATCATGTGAGTTCAAGGCTTCACTAGTACGAACACTCATTTTCTCTGAAGGAAACAGCTCCTCTCAATCTTAAGCAGACTTTCCTAATCAGAAAAGTCCATGAGGGCCAGAGATTTAGCTCAGTGGTTCTGGTGCCTGCCTCGCAAGCACAAGGTCCTGAGTTCGATCCCAGTAACCACATACAATGCTGGTCATGGAGACTCACACCCACCAGCCATCAATACCACATACCACAGTGCCGGGCTTGGTGGCTCACGCCTGTCATCCCAGCACTCGGGAAGCAGAGGCAGGAGGATTGCTGAGTTCCAGGCTTGCCTGGGCTATGTAGTGAGCTCAGGGCCAGCCTGAACCACAGAGACCCTGTCTCAAAAAATAAATTAATTAATTAAAAAGTGCATGGAACAATTATGAGGCTTAACTTGTAATTAAATGCAAGATTTCTTTATTATCTCATTTCTGTCTACTCCCCTCTCAGTATCCCCTCCATCCAAACTGTAGCTCCCTTTCAAGGGTATTTAGTGTATGCTTTTCTACCCTGAAAACAAAACTTATAAACTGTTGACTAGAACAAGAGCTCACTCCTTTTGACATTGTTGTCTAGATGGTATTTGCTTATTTTGTCTTCGCTTAAAACTTCTACCTTCGCTGGGCGTGGTGGCTCACACCTGTAATCCCAGCACTCGGGAGGCAGAGACAGGAGGATTGCTGAGTTCAAGGCTTGCCTGGGCTACATAGTGAGCTCAGGGCCAGCCTGAATTACAAAGTGAGACCCTGTCTCAAAAAAAAAACAAAAAAAACCTTCTACCTTCTTCCATCTATGGGTGCGTAGCAGAGAGCCCCACTCCCAGCGAAATGGATGGTGAAATTATTTTCTTCCAAGTTTCCATTAGCAATGAACCAAAAGAATGCATTGAACCCTTGCATCCTAAGGATTGCTCACTGTGCTGTATGTGGATTTTGGCTAAATGAACTTTAAAGCATTCTTTTGCACTTAAACATAAATGTCCCTTAAAACAGTGTAAAGGCTGGAGCACCATATAAGCTGCTTACAATTTCTCCTGCACATTTTATCAGGAAAGCTATCTATCCCAGTTTTCTTCTCTTCAGAAAAATTTTAATGATCTGGGGTCACACCTCTTAAAAAGAACGAGGTCTAGTTTTACATAAGATGGTCCAACTTGTAGGGCTTTATTTTCTTTTCATGCTCAGACCTCACAAACTGAGGACCGCAGTCTTCAAATAGCAATCCTTGTTAAAATTGAACTCAGAAGAGAAGGTTATTCTACCTCAGAATTTTAAATAAAGCTTCTACAACAAAGTTCAGTGTTCCAGAGCTTTAAATAAATCTGAATTAAAGCAGCACTCCATTACTGAGGTGTTTAAATCGGGGCCCCGATCCCCTTACACTTGAAACCTGGCCTAGCATTTTAGGGGAGAGGGGTGTGGACCTGGGTTTACTTCCACAGCCGGGCTGGACCACCTCTGGGGCCGTGCCCCAGGGGCTTCCTAGCAGCAGACCGGGCCTGTGCCCCGCCTGGCTCAGCTCTCCGCAGGCACACCGGCCCTTGCCCCTGCCCTGACACCTTCCTGGGTGTTTCTCACAGACACTGCAGCCTGAGACCACCACAGGACATCCGTTGCTGGTGCCAAAGGGGTCCAGCTGGCATCCACTCTCAATCTCTTAAATTCTCTCATTTCAGGAGCCTGGTGCTTTTAAGTTGAACCTTGCCACCACCTCTTTGAGGCCAGGATTATGCTAAGAAGATTAAGGTCCCCCCAGATACTCAGAACTTTTGTCTCCCTGCTGTCAGCAACTAAGGAAGCTGGCCAATGCTGGTCTCGCAGTAGCATTTAGTGCCGGTCAACACACCGTATGGGCTAACATCTGAGCCCAGAAATAGGAAAGGCGAATATAAATAGATTTGAATTGGGGTTGGACAAGGATTTGGCACGCAAAAAATGACTGTGTGTTGATGGGGTGGCGAAGGAGAGCGGCCAAGTGAGGAATTCGCGGTCTGGGAGCTTCCGGACCCCTGTCCACCCCAGGGGCAAGAAGTTCCCGTGTGCTCTCTGGACCGCGAGCCGCTGGCTACAATTAGGGAGGTTGCTGCTTTCCCTAGCTGGTTCCATATGCGTGTTAGTTGTGTTTGGCATTAGGCAGCACTGTTTGAAGAGTGTCTGGCCCCCACCAGCATAGAGTTGAGCCAGTCAGTGGAAAAAATGACAATGGTATCTGGCATAGAATTCAGGTGTTAAAATACCTTTATTAAAATAGAGGAAGTAGCACCTATTAGGAAATGACCCCGAGCTACCAAATTTTATTAGACTGGGAGGAGCTGTTTCGCTCCCGCCACCTTTAAAGCATACTGTAAATTCCCTTATGCCGTTCATGATATTTAAGTACAGAAATGGGCACATTCAGTAATTTCAGAGTTTCAGTGCTATTTTTATTGTGACTCATTTTGTGTAGTATCAGGGAATACCGAGCTGTGACTTGGCACGTTTCAATAAAACTTTTTGTTATATATTTAGCTAAAAAAGAAAATTTGATGGGGTAGGGGAGAGAGTCAACACTACTGGCAATTTCCCATTAGCAGTGCAGGAGGTAAAAGTCAAAAATAAAGCTTGTGGGATAAATCTGAACATGGCATCCACACTTAAAAGAAATGACATTTCTCTTTTTCATCCCGAGGTGGGAGAGGGGACTCGACAGGAGCGAGCGAAACCTCGCTCCGTACTGTGCGTCTGAAGCCAGCCCTGATGTCAGCAGCTTGCACACGAAGCCGTGGGGGACGCGGGCCGTGTCCCCCTCCACGGCTCTACAGACCGCTTTAAAGGCAGCACGAGGTGCCGGCTCGACCCCCTCCCCGAGGGAAAGCATACTTCTTGATTAAAAATGCATGTTTCCACTTTATGCCAAAACAAGAGAGCATTATTTTCAGGATGATCATAGAAACCAAGTTAAATGTGTTTCTTATTTCCAGAGATAAAAAAGCATCACAATTTGGTTAAAAAAAAAAAAACATATTCCATGCTGGATGCTGGTTTAATGTAGCACTACTATGCACGTAATTTATTTTGAAACACAGTGATGTATGAAAATCTTCAGCATTTTTGACAGAATGAGATTACACATCCATCCCCCTCCAAGCTTTACAGAAAGAAAGCCTTGACTTAGCCTGCCAGTGTTATAGATAATATCCGCGTGAGTCTGCATTGTAATACCCTTGCTGTTACTTCCACTCTGAGAGGTAGTAATTTCTGGGATAATTTCATTCCTAAAAGGTTCCCATAGGAGTAGGGCGGATGGTCAGAAAAGACACTGACAATAATTTGTAATCCTGTTGGACAACTTCTGGAGTCAGCCTGATTCTTTCTTGTCAGTCAAGAGACCAAGGACAATATGTATGTGGATGGAAGAGAACGGTAGGGGATCTGGGTGCATTCCCTTGCAGAGTAAGCTATCTTAGGAGCAGGAGGCTCAAGGAGAATGCATTACTCACACACACACCCTTTGCAGGCTCTAGAAGAGAAAGATCACAGTCCTGACCAAGATCTAGTTTACCGTTATAATGACTTCCCGGCCCTTGCACTCTCAGGCATAAAGCAGAGACTGCAGGTGAGGGATAAGGTGTGCAAAATAGAGAGACATAGGGAGAAACAGAAAAGAGCAGAGGAGAAAAGAGGAAGGAGAGGGGAGGGAAGAAGAAATAAGGAAAGTTTTATTATCTACAATGAACAAAGAGAATTCTAACTTTTAGTAACATATTTACTTTATAATAATGTTAAACATGACTATCTCTTTTATATTTTTGGCCTTAAGACTACCAAATAGGCTCATTCCTAAGCCCAAATAAATAACCACAATTTTCTGGATAGTTTCTCTTTTATATAACTAAATAGCCCTTCAAGTCAATTAGAAAATTAGAATATTACTTATCCATCATTCTACAAACTAGAAATTTCTATCAGCAGATATTTTTGGCTTCCCCTGCTTTTATTAATCTAGATACAAAAAGTGATTCTTGAATCATTAAACTTTAACTGTTTAATTTTGGCTTAGCATGTAAACTTTAAACATATGCTTTAGTAGGAAGATCTCTTTAAAATTATTAATCTATAGTAATATTTAAAGTAAGTCTTCTGCTGGGGATTTAGCTCAGTGGGTTTGGTGCCTGCCTCACAAGTGCAGGTTCCCAAGTTCAATCCCTAGTACAAAATAATAATAATAATAATAATAATAAAGTAAGTCTTGAGCTGGGTATAGTGGTGCATGCCTGTAATCCCAGTACTTGTGAAGCTGAGACATGAGTATTACTGAAAGTTCAAGACCAGACTGGGCTACATAATAAGTTCAAGGCCAGCTTGAAATACAGAGTGAGATCTTCTCTGAAAATAAATAAATAAGTGATAAAATAAAATATTAGTCAACTTCATTAAACAGAATAATGCATAGCCCACCTACTCTAAACAATACATTTTTCTGTAATCATACACTGAGACAGGTAGAAATATTAGAATATGCATGAAAAAGGTAAATTGTAAAATTATGTGCAGATCCATTAATATATGAAACCCTAGAAATCTAGAAATATTTCATTTTCTCAGGATTTATTTAACTTCTACTCTGTTTTCTAATGTATAAAATATTACAGAATCCTTAGGAAACACGTGGTATTATTCCTTAAGAAACTCAGAACAGAGGTATCAGAAATACTCCAAACCCAAGAACCAAAATGTCCACATTTTATGCCCACTTATTTCCAGACTTTGTGAAACTCACTGTGTTCAACTTCAGAACATATTCACACAAAGCGTCTTACATCACACCCACAAATATCTCAGAAATCAAATATTAAATGTGTAAGTCTTTGGGTATTAGGTAGAAATGATCTTTAAAATTTCACACTTTTGAAAAATCATAGATATGAAAACCTTATACTTCTTTCTCTACAGAGCAGCCAACATACTTGATGGATTAAGTACCCAAGGCCTGGAAAATTGCTAGACTATGGGTTTGGAGTATTTCTGGGACTGGAGCTGTGCTACCACAACTACTACCTGGGCATAATAAGCACTGCTAGTCCTGCAGGTATTGTTATAGCTGCTAGGGGTCTTTTAATAGGTTATTTAGAAAAAAGAAAAGAGGACAATTGGCCCTGGGTGGCTTTCAAATGGTGCTATTACTGGTTTGTTTTCATAGATTGGCAGTACCCTACAAGAGCCAATGTTCAAGAAATAAAATTACAGTTGTATTAACAGCTTCAAATTAGGGGTATTTTTTCAAATCATTGTGTGGATTTTAGTGGTGCAAGAATGAGTGGTTTTAATTGGGCCTTCTTCCTTCACAGCCTTGAGGAAAACCCTCTAGCCCAATAGAAGGAAGGGAGGCTCAGGGTTACAGCCCCAACATTATTTTCATGAGACTGCTGGTCAGAATCTGACCAAATTTTAACATCATTGATCCAACAAAATTAAAATTCTACACCCTGGTCCTTTGTACTGTGTAGTTTAAAGATCTCACTTGGGTTGAATCTTCAGAAGCTAAATTGCCCCCAGGTTCCTGCATAATAAAATGATCTTCTGAAAAGTTGACTAGCATATTTTGGCTGTGAGCATCAGAAAATACCACAAACAAAATATTTGTAAAGCTTATAAAACACTCAAGTGGAATATTAAAAGCATCTGTTTTCAAGGAATATAATTATAAAGTACTTGAAGTGAATCAGGAGGCAGATTCACAAAACATTAAACATGTCGTAAACAAACCATTTTCTCATCCAAATACTATGGGCAATAGATGGACTGATGATTTATGAAGGAACACTTGCATCGAAGATTCTGACACCAGGAACCGTGACTGCAGGGGTCAAATGCTTCCTGATGTCACTCTGGAATAAATAAATTCTGGGTCACTTACTGAAGCAGTCGGAGATTCTTTTTTAAAGGAACACATGAACCAAGATAGCATTAATTGTTTATCTTCTGAGAAACATGTAATCTGGCCAGTTCACATAGTGAAAACTATTGTGTTCACATACGTGTTGATGGAAAACATTAGAATGAGTTATGCACTCACGAGCCTCCACTGTGCTTAGTTTCTAAAAGGGCGTTAACTGTGTCTCTCTGCAGCGAAAATTTCTGATGTGTTGAAATGCAAAGCATTCTTTGTTTTTATTTGGGTATATCAAAAACAAGAGACTTCACTGCAGACATCAAGGAATCAAATATAATTTATAAGGCTACTGCTGTTATGTGGAAGAAGAACACACAGTATCCACTTTCTAAGATTAATTTGAAACTTCCCTCTCCAAATGTTAAGTTAAAATTAAGGACAAAATTCTTCTCTCACATTTGCATCCTGGGATTTATGCCTGTTATTCTTCTCCTACAGAACAGGCTCCTGGGAGTCTTACATACTTATCACCAGCAAAATATTGGATTTGACGTCTGCAATATACATCTTTGTTGAATTTTTCCCTAAATTAGATATTGTTAAACAAGCCTGTTTTATATTGTTCTCCAGGGGTCTCAGGAGTTTGTCTTTTTTTCTAGTTTTGAAAATTATATTAATTTTTAGAGAGATAGACTCTAAAATTTGCACTAATCTTATAGGAAGGAATATGTCAATTAAGATATTTTTATCCCATGTATATATGCATAAACTTTGTACTATGTATAAGAACAGGAATCAGTAGGAGGGGGAGGAGGAAAAGGAGAGGGAGGAAAGGAAGGTGTCATAAAGGCGGAGGGTCCTGGATGGGAAGGCTGGAGGCTTCCCAAGGCAAGGAGGCCTGAGGTTAGCCTGGGCTAATGTACTCATGGGAGCAGTTGCTAGAAATCTAAGACTCTAGAACAAGTAGTAAAGCTTTATATTCTTTTTAATAAAACTCTCCCTTCCTTTTTTCTCATTTAATGTGTTTTATCTGACAGCTGATTGGCATATTTGACCCCGACAGTCCTGTTCTCACGTAGGATGTTAAATCTGGGGACCTTTAGCGAGCCACACAGGACTGGTCTTGAGATCCAGTGACACCTTTGAACCCTGGGTTTATCCTAGAGCTTGATTAGAGGTTTTGTCCTGACTGCCAGAGGAAATAGGAGCCTTACATGAGAGGTCTGTTTTGTGCAGGAGTCACTGATACGGAAAGAGTAGGGAATCTACAAATTAGAAGCTCTAACTCGATTGAAAAGCTTCAGGACTGAAAAATCACTTTAAAGAATTGCAGTGTTATAAATCACCACATAATTAGACATTCAGTATATAAGATGAATATAAAGCATACAGAGAATGATTTTACAGATATTGTTAGTATGGATTTTAAATGCCACCCTAAATGTTTTGCTACCTCACATTCATAATGATATGAGTTTGAGTCAATGAAAATGCTATCATTTGAAAAGGGAAATATATGTACCACATTTGATGTTATTTGATGTTTCTGTTTTTAGCTTTGTTTTTTTTTTCTTTGAGACAGGGTTTTACTACATAACTCAGGCTAGCCTCAAACTGGCAGCAAGCCTCCTGCCTCAGCCTCCTGAGTGCTGGGATTGCAAGGAAGGACCACCCCTAGCTACATCCTTATTCATAAAAGAACACATTTTTTATTTTGATAGAAAAGTTTCAGAGAAAATATATTCTTGTTGGTAGTATTTCCCTTATAGTTTTCTTAATTTTATTAATACACAGTATAACTAAAAAAGAATTTTGTAAAAAAGTACTGTATGTAAATTGGGGAGGTATGCTATTAAATATGAACTTATGTTGTTTAGTGTATGTTCTTTTCTCCTGAGAATCCACTGCCTTAAAATTAAAAATCTGAATGAGAGATCTAAAATACTCAACTGATCTCGTGAATGTTACTATAAAATTAACAAATTGCCAACGAAATTAGTTGTCAAATTTCTCAGCAGAAGAGATCCATTAAATTATTCTATAGGTCTTCATGAAGTCATTCTAAATTATTCTATATGGGGGTTGAAGATAATTAAGTGGTTTATCCATACATGCAAGGCACCATGATACTTCAATCATCTCAGTTTCCAAAGAGACTACAAAATTGCTCAGGGAAAAGGAGCAGTTCTGGGTCCTGAAGCTGCCTTTGAGTGGTGGCTAATACAGAAGCTAAACTTAGAACCATATTATTTTTATCTCTGTTAGGATTTTAATGTTTTGATCCATTCAGGAAAACAAAGTTCAAAGTTTTGTATGAACTCAGGCATAGATTGTATGGCTACAACATGTCAAGCCCAGCAGGAACCTGCTATGAGATAGCATGAATCTCTCTCACCTGGGCTGTTATTCCAGCACATGGACCACCCCCTCCCAACACCACACGGAAGGCCAATGGGGACTGCGGTCTCTCTCTCCGTGCCCTACTTTTTCTCTTTTTCCTTTCCCTGTGTTTTAGCCATTTAATCTGTACACCACTGAGACCCTCTTCCCTTAACCTTTCTCACAAGTCATGCTCCTTTTGTTCAAAAAACGCAGACAAATGGCCAGAATACGCGGTGTTTACTGTCGTGGCTGAGGCAGTCTGAATATTTTTAAAGCAAGGAAACTAACATTTTTTAAAAGATCTCTGTTTTAATCCAGTCTACCTCCAGTGCTGCAAATGCAATACAAAGGTGTGTGTTGAAGGATTTAGCATTTACCAGTGAAACTAAAGAATGTAGGCTCAAAAATGAAAGGTATGAACTTGATAGTATGTGAGACCGATATAATTAATTTTCAAATAGTTAAGTGTGTACATTCCAGTGATAATTCAAACCGCTCAACACCTTATACACCTGATTCCATTCATTTTGACCA
Source organism: Thryonomys swinderianus (assembly GCA_004025085.1). Classification (NCBI taxonomy): domain Eukaryota; kingdom Metazoa; phylum Chordata; class Mammalia; order Rodentia; family Thryonomyidae; genus Thryonomys; species Thryonomys swinderianus. The sequence continues at coordinate 12,261 of PVIC010033070.1, forward strand.
TTTCCAGCACTAAACCCAGGATTGTTTGTTTCCTTACTAATTAAAATAGAGGAGCACTCAATTATGTTCCTGCAAGGTCCGAGTCCCTTGAGGTTTCTGGCATCAGCTAGGTCCCTTCTACCTGTTGGGGTGCTCAGCCTCTTCTGCACACCCTACTCTGTTTTCTGAGGAGCTCATCCCCCTGCACTGTGCATCCCTCGCTCCCGTCTTATCACACACCTGTGTACCTGGGCACATAATCTACAGTTCACTTTCACATGATTTTTATTTTTATGGAGAGGGTTCTTATCTACATTTTGAAGTGTTTATTCTATTCTCAGTCATGTTCTTAAGCTTTGGCTATGTAACTATAGGGGAAGGTAATGTTGACAGCTGTCTGCTCTCCCATTGATGTTGCTATCATACATTTTTATGTATTGCCCCATTAATTTTCATTTGAATTTTTCTCATTTTTTGGCTTTTAGGATATTTCACTAATATAATTCAAACACATGTAGAAACTGAATACCACAACTAGATAAATAAGAAGTCTTACAAGACCGATTTTTTTTCTATATTTTAGCCTGTACTTTAATTGTCTTTGAAGATGATATATAGTTAGCAGTATGTGGAAATTTGAACAGATAATATACAAATGCATAATTTAAACAAGTAATAAATGGTTATAATAACACTGTCAACATATATACAAAGATATACAAGCAACATGTCCCTTCCTATGTCCATCCCTCAATGCTTAGTGCCCTTTCATCGGAGACAAGCATATTAGGAAACTCTAGTCCTGTACATTATTCTTTAAAATCTTCAGGCTAACAAATCACTGTTTAAATATTAACTGGAGCTCTGAAATATTGTAATACTTAGGGTCAGCTTAAGGCATCAGTAAACAAAATTTTGCATCAAATTTGATGTCTAAATATATATATAGATATATAAATGTTAAAGGGTATCTACTGAGACACTATAGTTGATACAATATTTAGTGATGAAACATTTTGGAATTTTCGCTCCTAAGAATAATATAAGGATGATGACTTTCACAACTTCCACTCATTAGTATACTGAAGGTTGAAGCCTAAATAATACAGTGACAAGACGGAAAGGATGGGGTGTCAGAAAAAGAACTAAAACTCATTTTTCTCACATCATGGGTCATATGTTTGCACAGCCAACCCCAAAGAACCAGAGGGGAAAAATTACTGGGACAGTCAAATCTGGTAAATCTCAGGGTATAGTTTGACACATAAAACTAAACTCTATTTCTATGTACTATGGAAATTTATTATGAAAAATGTACTACTGACATCAACATAAAATACCTTAGAAGCTACTTTCACCAAGGTTGTTTAACACTGTAAACTGGTAAGCACAAAAGGTTGTGAAAAAGTTACAGAAGTTACACATGAGCAAAAAGTCAAAGCATAACCATAAGTTATGAAGATTTGATATTTTAAAAAAGCAATTCCCCAAAATTGAGTTATATATTTAACTCTATCTCAATTATTACAGCAGTCTACACTTCACATAAGTTTAAAATCTAAGTTTTATATTTACATTAAAATGCAAAGAACTACAGATGGCCAAAAGAACCTGAAAAAGAAAACAGTTAATGACTTGCACTTCTTGACTCTAATACCACTATGAAGCTACAGTAATAAAAGAAGGTCATGAGGACTTATGGGTAGGAAATAGAATAGAATCTGAAGTAGATGTGATTTGATGCATGTGTTATTTTTCAACTGAGGAAACAAAGCAGCCCAATGAACAAAACTCTTCTTCACAAATGGTGCTGGATTTAATAACTGTATCTGGAAAAAAAAAAGATTACAAAATGTCCTACTTCACACTACTACACACAGCACTACTTTGAAATGGATCCACAGGCTTAACTGGAAACGTTAAATTATGCAGCTTTTAAAAGAGAAGGTAAAATGTTGAGGACAGTAGTGTCTGCCTGTAATCTCAGGTGATCCGGTGGCCAAAGCAAAAGGACTGCAAGTTGGAGGCCAGACCTGGCACTTTCACAAGGCCGTGTGTCAAAAAGAGGCATAGATGTAGTTCAGCAGTAGAGCTCTTGCCAAGTGCACAGGAAGCCCTGTATTAAACTTCAGGTCGAGAGGAAGAGAGGGAGAGAGGCTGAATCTGGAAACAGCTTTGCGTTCATAATGTTCAGGGGGCTTCCTATACCAACTCTGTAGTTAAAAGACAACAATGATAGGCAAAAGACCTGAGCAAACACTTCACAAGAAATGTATACAAAAGGCCAACGTGCATATGGAAGAGCACATCACCATGGCAACGCAAGCTAAAACCACAGTAACACCCAAACTTGTTGTGGCTCTAACTAAAGAGATTGACTGTCCCTTGTTGCACTGGTGCAGAAATGGAAACAAATTTGTACACTGCTGGTGAAGGGGAAAAATTGTGTGAGTATTTTGAAAATCTGTTTATTGTAAAGTTAAACAGCATCTATTATTTAGCATAGCAAGTCTGCTCATAGGTATTTATGTAAAAATTATATAAATATGTAACAAAATACTTATAGAAAAATATGGTCAAAACTAAGAACAACATAAATGTCTAACAATGGATGAATGGGTCAAGACATTGTGCTATATTTCTGTACTGGAAATATTATTCCTTAATTTTAAAAATAAGTTACTGATAACCACAAAAACACAAACGGATCTTGTAGACATTCTAAGTGGAAAATGCCAGACACAAAGCAGGACATGTTGCATGTGATCTTTATTTTCAAAAATAGAAAGGAGGAAGAGTTCTACATCTCTGTAAGTGACCAAGAGTAATCAAAATGACCACATCTAGGGACATTGTGAGCTCAGTCTAGACAACACTAATGTATCTTTTCAGTATTGATGTTCTATCATTATGATTGTTTTAAAATAACACACTCAGTTGCCTAAACCTTAAATCAGACAGTATCAAAGGAATGTAGGTAACTGGCCTGGGAGTGATTATTACTATTATTTTGAAAAGATTTAAAACAGTCAGGGGTGGTGGGTCATGCCTGTAATCCCAGCACTCAGAAGGCAGAGGCAGGAGAATTGCTGAGTTCAAGTCTTGCCTGGGCTACATAGTGAGCTCAGGGCCAGCCTGAACTACAAAGCAAGACCCTTTCTTAAAATTAAAAAAAAAAAAAAAGATTTAAAACACAGTCTGGAAAAACCAGCAGGTTGATGTTTTATGAAAAATGACAAATAGTTGAGCCCTACAGTGTTACCTAACAAGCACACTGTCTTCTATGCCACAGTAGTAGCATGGATATGTCCACTAGTGAGAGGCTAAACAAAGTCTCACCAGGGACCAAGAAGCAGAAGCATCCTGCTACTTAGTACCTGCCAAAGAGAACACCTTTTGTAGCCTAGTAAAAGCTGACATTCCATATTTTATTTTGCAGTAATTTCTTGTGAGATACCATTCCCTTAATGGAATGACAGCAAAGATGGCTAATTTCATGTACATATGAAGGTCCCCAGCTACAGATAGGTGGCTGTAAATGGAAGGACTGTTTTAACTTGCATTTTTAAGTATTTGCGTATATTATTCTTTAACACCACTCCCAAATTCAACAAGTGGTAGTTGCTTAAAGATTAGTTTTTCAGTGTAAAGTCTTAGGCTCTCTCAGGGAGTTTTATCTACTCTGTTTCATGAAATCCATTTTTTTAGTTTGCACTTTGAATAGATCTTTTAATAATGTATAATTTAATACCATCATACATCAGGTATTTGCAAAATCTTTGCTCACCATTATGCAGGTCTTCTAAATGCTGAACATTTCATTATACACAATGAAAAAACTCATGTCCATTAATATCACAGTTGGCAGTATCAGAGCAATCTTCAGATATTGTAAAGCTGTCAAGTTGCTAGTGGAAATGCTCTCTGATAGTCTAATTTTCTCTTAAAACCTGAAATTTTGTCATTGGTAGCAAATACTATTAGTTGTTTTCCTGAAGGAACAAGTTCATGCAATTCATTTGTGAAAAGGTATTTGGCAAACATGCAAGCCCACCCAACCAGTGTACTTGCTAGTCATTTTTCCAGAAGCCTAGTCTTCCTTTGATTTGCAAGGCAAACACTAGCACAATTGTGTGTCCTCCAGATGACCTTGGGACTTCCAGGTGCAGCATACATGATCCATGGGCAGAACTCAATTGGTCACACAGGGTATAAAAGCTTGATGTACTCAAGGGTGGAGAAATAATAAAAATCAAGCAATTATACTGCTTTCTTGAGAGCACTATGAAAGAGATAGCAATATATTTTTCCGATAAATATGTGGCAGTCACTACTATTACACTTACATATCATTGCCTTTCTGCTAAGATATCAGAAGTTTTCTCCATTATTGCTTTGCAGTATCAGTGCAAATGTCAACACTGAAAAGTCAGTGACATCTGCTGTGTCTCAATGCCAAGCACTGGCCCCTGCAATTACTCATGCTGAAAGTTAATCTTCATTGAGAGATATTAAGAGAATGGAAATGTAGTATGACTGTGATATTTAGGATGGGGCTTGGGGGAAGTGATTAATACAACCTAAGAACATCAGATTAGTGTCCTATTACCCAATATTGGTAGCTTAAGAAGGGGAACCAGTACACAGTTCAACACACAGAGACAACCCTTATCTCTGCCCACGTGATATCTTCTACCACCTCAGGACTCCTCCAGCAAGGCTATGATGAGAGGCAGCTTTGGGATTTTAGACCTGTGAGCTATCTTTCTTTCTTTCTCGCGACAAGGTCTCACTTTGTAGTTCAGGCTGGCCCTGAGCACACTATATAGACTAGGTAAGCCTTGAACTCAGCAGTCCTACTGCCTCTGCCTCCCAAGTGCTGGGGTTACAGGCATGAGCCACCACTCCCAGAATTGTGGTATGTGGTACTGATTGCTGGTAGGTGTGAGTCATCATGCCCAGTATTGTTGTATGCGGTTACTAGGGATCGAACCAGGAACCTTACACTTGCTAGGCAGGCACTGGAACCACTGAGCTAAATCTCTGGCCCAAATTTCTTTCCTTTATAACCTACTTAATCTATGGAACTGTACTATTTGCAACTGGAAATGGATAAAGAAAACACACCACTATTATTATAAGAATGCCTGACATTTCAGTCTTCCTAAAAGGGTCAGTGAGACCCCTGGAGATCAACAGATCAGTGTGAGAGCATCAGGTACGTAGATACATACTGTACATATCACTGGGCATGTTGAAAGAGATGCATAGTAAATCTATTGCTATGTCGTCTTTCTCTCTTAGGGAACAAAAGACTACCCACTCTCATCCTGATTTTTTTTTTAAATCTTGTTTCCATGCCTTTATTTTTGCAAATCACTTGGAATGAAAACAGATTTTCATAATACATATGCACTTGGGTGTATGTATATATGCATGTGTGCGTGTATGTGTATATAGACATACAGATATACGACCACATTCATAAAATTGAACAACTTGAATTTTCACCATGGTTTTGAATAATACAGAGTATAACATCGTCTTGGACTGATTGCACTGGCTGGTTTTCCACACTATATAGCGAGATGAAGGTGTAAGTATTGACTAGCTACTAAAACAAGGCTCAGCCTGGTCTCCTACCCAGACAGTGCTAGACTTCCAGTCATCCTGAATTCTGACCATACTACTGTGGGCTCAGTATCATGGCCATAACTGAGTGACACTACATTATTTGGGATATTAACTCTTCAGTCTCTTAAGGACATTATTTTGTGGGACAGAGGCTAAGAGGAAGGGAAATTTGCCAAGGAAACCTTTAGAAAGGCACAGTAATTAGCTAGAGACATCACTCCTCTCCCAGGACTGCTGAAAGGCACCATTTCTTGTGTACAGGGTGGGGGTGCCCTTTTAAAATATCCCATAATCTTTGCACTTTCTGGTTCTCATCTGCCAAGCAACAGACTAGCATTCCTTCTCTCACACATCCACATTAGGTCAGAAATCGATTTTAGACCTGGGTGAATACAATAACACATTTGTAAAAGAGCAAAGTATCAGTCATATCCAGCCAGGCAGATTTATCAAATATCAAGCAGCCAACGTTTAGATTCTTTAATGTTCAGACTGTCAGAAACAGGAGCTCTATGATTTAAACCCAGACTCCTTTTAGCACTTTCTGCAATATCTGAGAAAATTAATCTGTTACTACCCTCATTTACGCTCCCCTTCTCCCTTCTCCATACATCCTTCCCTTCCTTCCTCTTCACTCCTTTCTTGAATATTGTTTAGCACTTACAATGAGCCAAGCCGTGTGGCAATGTCGCATATTGTATGCCCCGATGTATTTGTCTTCTTCAATCTGTGGCAATGATTGCAGGATCTTTAGGAAACCACCCCATGGAAACTGTACCAATAATACATAATTACCTAAGACAGCAGCAGCCTCTTCCCTGTAATTAGGAGTTTTCCAAGTCTCTGCAATCTTTTCTTCTATTGTGTCCAAATTCTGTGCTGATTGTGTGCTATATTTTTTTAATATTCCCTGTTCTGTATGTCACTTTGGTATTGTGTAATTTCCTGACTCTTGTTCAGTTCCATTCATTTAATAACAACACCGACTATTCAGTTTGCAAGTCCTTTACTCTCTTTTAGTGTTTTCACTATACAATCACTGAAACTTTCACTTCCTGAGCATCTTCTGCCACATTTATAAAATGTACCTAAATAGGACAGTCAACATAATGTTTAGTGAGGTCTTGCTTGGAAGTTGGTCCCTCTGAGTTTGGAATCCAGTTCACTCCTATCCTGGCTTTGGCACAAGAAGAAAATATCCCTTCTTCTCAACCACACATAGATAATCAAGTAAGTCCCTCACAGAGGTTCTGTGTGCTTCTGTGAGATCATGCACAAGGAGAATTTAGCACAGCACTTGTTATCCACACGCTTTCATCCATTAACACTAGCATGGAAAAGGGATTATTTTCTTCTATATACACTTATTATCTTGGTTGGTACAGCTTAATTAGTACCCCTCCACTTTTACTCATAAGTAAATGTCATTCTTGCCTGCTGCTCTCCTTATACATGTTAGGATTTGTCTAGCTAGAGAACTCTGCATAGCACAGGTAAAGATAGAATCCTGTCTTGCTTCCATGTGAGAACACTAAGCCAACATTGATTGATAGTTTACTTCTCAAGAGAAGGCAGAAATCTGGAGTGATTATTATCTCAATTTCTAAATACTGACAACAAAGTTAATTTTTTTTAAAAGCACATATCATCAGGTAAGCAAAGCATGTTATGAGGTCATAGGCATCCCAAGACCTCCAACATTTTACTGAGTCAGGAGCCATTAGAGGTTGTTTTTCATTTGTTTGTTTTGAGCAAGATTTTTCCAACAAAAGCAGAAGAATTAGAAAGGGTCATCCTCAGGCTTCCTGACCAGTTACAAATTGTGCACTACAATGGAAACTGAAAGGACAGCAGAGTCATAGCTCAGACTATGGAGCCCTCGAGGAACACTTGAGAAATGTGGTGTCACAGGCAGAGGGGAGAAACAAAAACTACCATTGCATGGCCAGGCCAGCAGGTAGGCTGTTAGCCCAAGGGCTCAGTATTTCTCCCACTGCTGGGAGAACAACCAATGTCTGTTGTCATTGCCTTGGCAAGCAAAAAAGAAAAACCTTGTTTTGTGAAGTGTGTGTCTTATGGACAGAATAGGCATACTTTAAAACCTCAGTGGCCTAAGAAGTAAGTTTATGGGGTCCCCTTCGCCACAATATTCCAAGGATCTAAGCTTCCTTCTCCTGAAGGGATTCCCCATCTAAACTTCTCTCTGGCCCTTCACTCTCTCAGCAGACAGATAAAGAGGTGTTGCTCTGCTTAGTGTAAAAGTGGATCACATGTTCTTTTTTTTTTTTTTTTGAGACAGGGTCTCTCACTTTGTAGTTCAGGCTGACCCTGAGCTCACTATGTAACCCAGGCAAGCCACCGTGAACTCAGCAATCCTCCTGTCTCTGCCTCCCGAGTGCTGGGATTACAGGTGTGAGCCACCACGCCCGGCACTGTGGTATGTGGTATTGATGGCTGGTGGGCGTGAGTC
>PVIC010033071.1:0-20338 GCA_004025085.1 Thryonomys swinderianus
TTATACATGCTCTTTTATTTTCTTTCTGTATCATATTTATTCCTTCCCCTCATCACATTCCCACACCAAGTTTCCTATAGAAATATTCCACTCTATAAAAGCTGTCGTACTTTCTAGAACTCATTTGCATCTACAGATGTTCATGCCAGGAAAATTTAAAGAAGAGATCAGTTAGATGATAGAATCCAAGATAACAGAAGCAATAGAACCTTTTAAACAACTTCAAGCAGAGCTCCAGGCAATGATGAAATAGAATGAAAGTTTGTGAAGTAGGATGAATGAAGCAGAGAACTGAATCTCAGACCTAGAGGACAGTGTACCAGCCAATGAAGAGGAAAGACATAATCTATGGAAAAGGGCAAGGGACCATGAGAAATCAATCCAACAGCTTCTAGATGACTCAAAGAAAAATAACATAAGATTTATTGGAGTCACAGAGGAAACAGGAGAAAGTACAAAACACATACAAAAACTTGTCAGAGATAACAACAGAAAACTTCCCAGGAAAAGAATTGCACATAGACATAAATGAGGCCTATAGGACTCCAAAAGGCCATAACATAAAAATATCTACACCTAGGTAATAAAAATACATAAAATATCTACATTTAATTATCAAGGTTCCAGATACACAGTATTCACAAATATTGAAAGCAGTGAGAGGAAGGAAGAAAATCACCTACAAAGGGAAGCCCATTAGGATCAAAGTAGACTTTTCAACAAAAACACTCAATGCAAGGAGAAACTGGAGGGAAGTATTTAAAGCATTGCAGGAAAACAACCTCCAACCTAGCCTGTTTTATTCTGCAAAACTATCAAAGTAGACAGGGAAATAAGATACTGCCATGATAAAGAAAACCTGAAAAACTTCACAAATATGAAACCTACACTCCAAAACATTATAAGGAACATCTTGAAAAAAAAGGAGCAAATTTCACACCCACAAGACCCAGCAGAGTGAACTCACTGGGGCAAACAAGAAACTAAATGGAAAAGGTGAAAAGCAAGGAGAAAATAACCAGGAACAGGGAAATATGGCAGCCCTAAATATGTCCATATCAGTCTTAACCATTAATGTCAGTAGACTCAATGTGCCAATTTAAAGACACAGACTAGCAGACTGGATGAAGAAGCAAGATCCTATAATCTGTTGCATACAGGAAACATGCCTAATTCAGAAAGAAACACATAGACTAAAAATAAAGGGTTGGAAAACAATCTTTCAGCCACAGGAAACTGCAAAAAAGCAGGAGTGGCTATCTTGCTTTCAGATAAAATAGATTTCAAACCCAAACTGATCAAGATAGATAAAGAAGGTCATTATATTCTCATATAGGGAACAATACAGGAGAAGAGAATAACAATTATAAATATTTATGCACCAAACTCTAATGCACCCAACTATATAAAACAAACATGAGTGCACATAAAAAGCCAGATAACCACTAATAAAATAGGAGTGAGGGACTTTAATTATCCATTGTGATAAACTGACAGATCAACTAGACAAAGAATCAATAATGAAATTATTGACCTAAATCAAACTTTTGAGCAAATGGACTTAATAGATGCCTACAGAATAGTTTACCGTACAAAGTCAGAATATACATTCTTCTCAGCTGCACATGTATCATTTTCTAAAATAGATCATGTCCTAGTCCTAGTTCACAGGACAGTCCTAAGTAAATGCAAAGTAATTGAAATTATGCCTAGCATATTATCAGATCATAGTGCCTTGAAACTGGAGATGACTAGCAAAAGAAATTCCAAGACCCTCACAAAAACATGGAAATTGAACAACATTCTGTTGACCAACCAATGGGCAACAGAAGAACTCAAAGAAGAAATTAAACAGTTTCTACAACTAAATGACAACCCCAGTACAATATATAGGAATTTATGGGACACAATGAAAGCAGTTCTATGACAGAAATTCATAGCAGTGAATGCCTACACTCAGAAAATAGATCAAACTCACGTAAACAATCTATTGATGAATCTCAAACTGTTAGAAAAAGAGGAGCAAGACAAACCCAAAGCTCATACTAGGGAGGGCATTAAAAGGATTAGAGCAGAAATTAATGCAATGGAGACAAAGAGAATACAAAGTATCAATTAATCAAAGAGTTGGTTCTTTGAAAGGATAAATCAACAGACCCTTAGCCAGCCTTATCAAACAAAGGAAGGAAAAAGCTCAAATCCATAATATTAGAAATGAAAATGGGGGAAATTATTACAGATCCTAGAATTCCAAAGGAAAATAAACACAGTTTGAAAATTTGTACTCCAAAAAGATGAAAAATTTAGAAGAAATGGATAGATTCCTAGGCACATATGAAATTCCAAAGCTGAATGAAGACAATATAAAAATGTTAAACAACACAATATCAAGCTGTGAAATTGAAAATGTAATTTAAAAAACTGCCAATAAAGAAAAGCCTTGGTCCTGATGGCTTCACTGCCAAATTCTACAAAATTTTTAAAGAAAAGTGAATGCCAGTACTTCTCAATCTTTTTAATGAAGTCGAAAGGGAAGCAGTACTCCCCAAATCTTTTCTTGAAGCAACCATTACCTAGATTCGAAAAGTGGAGAAAGATTCAACCAAAAAGGAAAATTACATGCCAATCTGTCTAATGAACACTGATGCAAAAATCTTGAATAAAATACTGGCAAACAGAATACAGAGAGTTATCAAGAAAATCATACACCCTGATTAAGTTGTATTTATCCCAGGGATGCCAGGCTTTTTTAACATACATAAATGAATAAATGCAATACACTATATTAACAGACTCAAGGACAAAAACCCTATGATCATCTCAATAGACACAAAAAAAGCATTTGACAAAATCTTAGACCCATTCATGATCAAAACCCTACAGAGAATCAGAATAGATGGACTTTATCTCAATCTAATAAAAGCTGTTAACAAGAAACCAACAGCCAGCATCATAGTGGACAAAAACTGAAAACTTTTACACTAAGATCTGGAATGAGACAAGGATACCCACTGTCACTACTCTTGTTCAATATAGTGCTGAAAACATTAGCACTAGCAATCAGCAAAACAAAGATATAAAAGTAATAAAGATAGGAAAGGAAGAAGTTAAACAGTCATTATTTGCCAATGATATGATTCTCTATATAGAAGATCCTAAGAACTCAACGAAAAGACTGCTAGACTTAATTACCAAATTTACTAATATAGCTGATTACAAGTCAATGCACAAAAATGAACAGCTTTGTCTAAACAAACAACAGACTCACAATAGCACCCAGAAAAATTAAATATGTAGGAATCAGTCTAACAAAGGAGGTGAAAGACCTCTACTTGGAAAACTATAGGACTCTGAAGAAGGAGATAAAAAAGGACATCATAAAATGGAAAGACATCACTTGTTCCTGGGTAGGGAGAACCAACACTGTCAAAAGGGTGATACTTCCACAAGTACTATACAGATTCAATGCAATTCCAATTGAAGTTCCAATGCTATATGTCACAGAGCTAGAAAAAATAATCCCAAAATTCACCTGGAACCACAAGAAACCTAGAATAGCAAAGCAATTCTAAGCAACCATGACATGGCAGGGGGTATTACAATCCCCAATTTAAAACTCTACTATAAAGCCACTGTGATAAAAACTGCATGGTCCTGGCAAAGTAACAGACCCAAGGACCAGTGGAATAGATTAGAACATCCAGAAACAACCCTGGATACACTAAGCCACCTTATCTCTGACCACAAGCCAAACATCCACAATGGGGGAAAGAGCCTCTTTAACAAATGGTGTTGGAAAAACTGGGCTTTAACCTGCCAAAAACTAAAGCTAGAGCTATATCTTTCACCATGTACAAAACTAAAATCACAATGGATTTGAGACTTAAACATTAAAACAGAAACAATAAGCCTGCTGGAAAACAGGTTAGGTAAAACTCTTGGAGATATTCTCTTAGGCAGAGGCTTTATAAATAAAACCTCTATAGCACAAGGACTATCAGAAAGAATCAACAAATGGGATCTCATCCTACTAAAAAGCTTCTTCACAGTAAAAGAAACCACTGGCACCACTAAAAGACAACCAATGAAATGAGAAAAAGTATATACTAGCTGTTTGTCAGACAAAGGGCTACTATCTATAATATATGAAGAACTTAAATCATTTTCCCCAAGTTTAAAGACCCAATTCAAAAATGGGCATCTGAAATGAACAGACACGTCTCAGAGGCAGAAGTCAAAGCAGCCAAGAAGCATATGAAGAAATGCTCAGCATCACTGGTCATTCGAGAGATGCAGATGAAAACAACACTAACATTTAATCTCACTCTACAAAGAATGGCTGCTATTGTGAAATCAACCAACAATAAATGCTGGCAAGGCTGTGGGAAGAAAGGAATCCTTCTCCAATGTTGGTGGGATTGTATACTAGCACAACCATTGCAGGGATCAGTGTGGAGATTCCTCAGAAAAATAGGACTGGAGGTCCCATTCCACCCTGTTGTTCCCCTGCTAGGAATGTACTTAAAGAAATTTTTAAAAAATCACATTGTAAAGACATATGTATACCCTTGTTCCTAGCAACTCAGTTCATGATAGCCCAATCTTGGAAACACCCCAAATGCCCCTCAACTGGAGATTGGATAAAGAAGATGTGGGTCTTTTTTTTTAAATAAAATGGAGTATTACTCTGTCATAAAGAATGACAAGATTATTCATTTATGTGCAAATGGATACACCTGGAGGACACACTAATAAGTGAAATAAATAGTTCACAGATTGCAAATACTGGATCTTTTGTTTAGGATGAGAACCTGTAAAAGTAAATAAGTTCTAGAATGTATGATAGTCTGTAAAAATAGGAAATATCCAAAGGGAATTTTGTGTGGGAATGTAATGAGGGGAAAGAATAAATGTAATTCTGAAAGAAAATAAAAGAGCATGTAATAACATTTTGGGTAGGTAGGGGTGTGGGTATAAGTGAGAATTAACTTGTGTCATATACTGGTACAAATCCCCCAATGTTGTGTGTGTTTGTGAGTTGTATATAAAATGTACTAATAAAGAGTTCAATTTAAGAAAAGCTAAAGGACAGTTTTACTAGGGGAAATGGCTTACTAGAGGGAGATTTCCTCCCCAATTAGATTTGAGAAACTGTAATGACAAAGGCAGAGAAACTAACCTCAGATACCACATCGAACGTAGGAATTATAAATTCCCTTTTTTACTTGATCCTTAAGGCTAAACTGCTTTCTAGATTTCAGATGGCCATAAACTCATATGTGCAGTGCCCACCAATTGACCCATGGTGGACACCTTATGGTTGTGTGGCACTGCAGGTGGGGCATAATTCCCTGTGCACCACATAGGCTGCCATACCTGGGAGTTTCCCCATATTAAAAACACGACCAGGTCCAGTCTGATAAATATATCCACCAAGTGGGATGTTGTGTAAACTGGTGGAACTGCATGAAGTGGGTTGCCTGGTGTTTTTATTCTATGGGAGTGACAGACCATAGAACAATTGGGCTTTTTGATTTTGTTTTTTTGATTTTATAAAAAACAAAACATAAAAGCAAAAAAAAACACACACACATACACACAACTGAGCAACATAATAGGATGTAACAGGATGCATTATGCCTCACCTGAAGTTGCACACAACCATAATAGGATGTAATTAAACATTAAAAAGCAAATAATAATCAAATAAAAAACCAAAAACAACTAGCAAAGAAATGGAACACATAGATTTTAAAAAATGAATGGAAACTAAAACAGGACCACCACCAACAAACAACAAAATAAAGGGCAGTGGGAGCTATGTACCACAGGGGTCAAACCAGTAATTTTTGCTAAAGTGGAGCAGTCTATCAGCCAAAAGGAATTTCACTCTATAGTTTTACAAAACCCCAGACACAGACATATGACTGTAAAGCTATGAGACCAAAAGGGTCATCTCAAATCTGTTCTATAATCCCATTCTCTCTCTCTCTCCCTCTCTCTCTCTCTCTCTCTCTCTCTCTCTCTCTCTCTCTCTCTCTCTCCTCCCTTTCTCTCTATCTGTATGTGTGTGTGTCTCTCTTTTTCTTCTCTCACTTTCTCCCAGAAAGATAAAAGGCAGACATTCTGGTTCTTTGATTAGGGATGTAATGTTCTGCTTATAATGTAATTGAACTCAATCATAGCTTTTTTCTTTAGAGTCATGTTTTCCTAGGGACTAGAGATCCACCCTGGGAAAAAATGCTGGCCTTTGCTTTTTCTACTCTTAGACAGTTTAGATTTGGTTCTCACAGTCCAGAACAGTTCTGTGGCTGCTACATTCCAAAATTGGGTTTTGGGAGTTGTGGGTTCCCCTTCCCCATTTTTGGTTGACTTTCCTTTACCTCTGGGCATATCTTTTAAAAAACAAAATTGGACTGGACTTGAACCTCAGACTCCCAAAGGATAAATGTAAAAGTTTTAGTCTAAATTTATCATTTTTGTGCCCTTAGGAAGAACTGAAGTGAACTCTTTTCAGTTTACTTTCCCTTCAGCAGTGCGGCACCACAAGGAAAACTGAGTTTTACAGCACAGAAAAGTTAATTGAGAGAACACAACATACTCCTAGGGATTTTTATGGATCTATTAACAATTTAATCAGAAATAGGTCTATTCCAACATGATAAACTCTCTGCCTAAATCTTTTTACTAATAGTCTTTGCTTTCACAGATGTACAAGGGTTATTTCCTCCTGACTCTTACTGCAAGATCTCTGCTAACTGATAATCTATAGGAGATCTGACTAATCTGCTTATAATTCTAGGCTATAAATCTTAAAACAATAAAATAGATTACTGTAGCTCAATTTGGCCAATATATCCAAGAGTTTAGTTTAAAGATAAATGTTTTTTTGTGTTTGTACAATTGTCTCTTTAATGAGCATTGATAACTTTCACTGAAAGTGCCTTTGGCTGCCTTGATTAAGAAAAATATTTTTTGAGCACAATTTGTTTAGCATTTTCTCTTTAGGAGATGGAAAGACCATATATATAGGTTTTCAATTTTTTATTACAGGTACTACGTTACCAGGTAAAGATTTACAGGCTCAAGGTTAACAAGGAACAAAATTCTTGATGTTTAATGACACAAAGTTAACATATGATGTAGATTAATATGACTTTCTGCAAGTTAATTTAAGTACAGTGCATACAAAGATTCTACTTATGTTGACATAAACAAATTTTCAAGTCATTATCTCAAATATCAATGACTTGTATAACCAAACAGCTAATTTAAATCATGTCATAAGAGTAAACGTTTTTAAAGCTTGTAATTTACAGTACTTCAATCCAGGTTCTTAGCTAAACAAAATATTTTTTAAAAAACAGTTTTATAAATGAAATCTATTATTATCTGTGTCTGTATTATTATCTGTGTAGCTTAACTTCAGAGTTGTTTCCTTGGTCAAAGATAATACATAAATGTTATATATTAACTGTAGTGATGGGTCACCTAAGTTAATTGGTTTTGGTTACAGTTAAAACAGTTAAGCTTTCTATGTCTAAAACAACATAATTTTCTAAAAATATTGAGATGCTTTTGTCTTAAATTATGGTACACATAAGTGAAATAAATAGGTCACATATATGTAAATATCATATCTTTCCTCTGGTATGAGAAACTGAAGATGTGAATGGGTTCTAGACTATATGCTAGATATTGTAAAACACAAAATATCCAAAAGGAAAAGGGTTGGATTAAGTAATGAGGGGAAAGAAAAAATTTGATAGTAATAAAAGACACACAGCATATCTATACAGGTGGTGGGGGTTGTAAAGTGTGTAGGGGAATGGGAATAAATGACAAATAAATCATGTCACATATTGCTACAAATTCTCAATATTGAGTGTGGTCATAATGTGTATATATAATGTAGCAGTAAAGATTTGAGTTTAAAAAAATAAATCATAATACCAAACTTTTTAAAAAGAGTCCCTTTTTTATTAAATAACTTCCCAGGCTGTTATCATTAGGCTTTGTTTACTAAAAGTGAGTGCTATGAGAGTATTTGAAAATTAACTGATACAGTATTTTCAAGCATCAGTTCATCCTTGAGTCTGTTAATATAGTGTGATATATGTTTACTGACTTATGTATGGTTGAACTATTCTTGATTCGCTGGGATGAATCCAACTTGGTACTATATATGATCTTGATGATTCTCTGTATACTATTTGCCAGTATCTTATTTTTTAATTCTTTTTTGGTACAATTTATATACATCTCACAATCACACACAACATCAGGGAATTTGTATCAATATATTACACGTTAATTATCATTTTTACCCATATTCCTACCCACCCACATCTCCCCAAGCCCTATACACATGCTTTTTTATTTTCTTTCAGAATCATATTTATCCCTTCCTCTCATTGCAATCCCACACCAAATTTTCTTTGGAAAATTCCCATTCTACAAAAACTGTCAAACTTTCTAGAACACATTTGCATCTACAGGTGCTCATATCAAAGAAAAGATCCGGTATTTGCCTATCTGTGACCTATTGATTTCACGTACTAGTGTGTCCTGCAGCTGTACCCATTTGCACATAAATGAATCAATCTTGTCATTCTGTATGGCAGAATAATACTCCACTGGGGCTGGTGGGTTAGCTCAGCAGTTCCAGTGCCAGCCTCGCAAGCTCAAGGTCCTGGTTTCAATCCCCAGTGACCATATACAATGTTAGGCATGGAGATTCATGCCCACCAGCAATCAATACCACAAACCACAGTGCCGGGCATGGTGGCTCACGCCTGTAATCCCAGCACTTGGGAGGCAGAGACAGGAGGATAGCTGAGTTCAAGGCTTGCCTGGGCTACATAGTAAGCTCAGAGACAGCCTGAACTACAAAGTGAGACCCTGTCTCAAAATAATAATAATAATAATAATAATATTCCATTTTATTTTTTAAAAAGCCCACATCTGCTTTATCCACTCTTCTGTTGATGGGCATTTGGGTTGTTTCCAAGATTGAGCTATCACAAACTGAACTGCTATGAAAAAGGGTGTGCATCTGCCTTTCCAATGTGGTTTTTAAAATTCTTTCTGGGTGTATTCCTAGCAGGGGGATAGCAGGGCCAAATGGGACCCCTAGTCCTAGTTTTCTGAGAAATCTCCATACAGATCTCCACAATGGTTGCATAAGTCAGCAATCCCACCAACAGTGGAGAAGGGTTCCTTTCTCCCCACAGCCTCGCCAGCATTTATTGTTGGTTGATTTTGCGACCATTCTTTTTGGAGTAAGATGAAATCTCAGTATTGTTTTCCTTTGCCTCACTTGAATGAGGAGTGATGTTGAGCATTTCTTCATATATTTCATAGCTGCTTTGACGCCTTACTCTGAGAAGTGTCTGTTCATTTCAAATGCCCATTTTTGAATTGGGTCTTTAAACTTGGGGAGGCTGATCTGTTTCTTTATATATTGTAGATAATACCCCTTTATCTGATAAACAGCTAGTAAAGATTTTTTTCCCATGTTGTTGGTTGTCTTTTAGCAGTGCCAGTGACTTCTTTTGCTGTGCAAAAGCTTTTCAGTAGGATGAGATCCCATTTGTTGATTCTTTCTGCTAGTTCTTGTGCTAGAGAGGTTTTATTCATAAAGTCTCTGCCTAAGCGAATGTCTCCAAGAGTTTTACCTAACCTGTTACCAGCAGGCTTATTGTTTCTATTTTAATGTTTAAGTCTCATATCCATTGTGAATTTAATTTTGTTCATGGTGAAAGATATAGGTCTAGCTTCAGTTTTTGGCAGGTTAAAGCCCAGTTTTTCCAGCAACATTTGTTAAAGAGGCTGTCTTTCCTCCATTGAGGATGTTTGACTCCTTTGTCAAAGATAAGGTGGCTTAGTGTATCTGGGGTTGTTTCTGCATCTTCTAATCTATTCCACTGGTCCTCAGGTCTGTTACTTTTCCAGTACCATGCAATTTTTATCACAGCGGCTTTATAGTAGAGTTTTAAATTGGGGATTGTAATACCACCTGCCATGTCATGGTTGCTTAGAATTGCTTTTGCTATTCTAGGTTTCTTGTGGTTCCAGGAGAATTTTGGGATTATTTTTTCTAGCTCTGTGACGTATAGCATTGGAACTTCAATTGGAATTGCATTGAATCTGTATAGTAATTGTGGAAGTATAGCCATTTTGATGATGTTGATTCTCCCGACCCAGGAACAAAGGATGTCTTTCCACTTTCTGATCTCCTTTTCTATCTCATTTTTCAGAGTCCTATAGTTTTCAGAGTAGAGGTATTCAACTTCCTTTGTTAGGTTTGTTCCTAGATATTTCATTTTTCTGGGTGCTATTGTGAAAGGGACTGACTCCCCAATTTCTCTTGAGTCTGTTTTGTGTGTGTGTGTGTGTGTGTGTGTGTGTAGACAAAGGCTGTTGATTTTTGAGCATTGACCTTTTATCCAGAAACACTACTAAGTTTGGTAGTTAAGTCTAGTAGTCTTTTGGTTGAATTTTTAGGAAGCTCTAGATAGAGTATCATATCATCAGCAAATAATGACAGTTAAACTTCTTCCTTTCCTATCTTTATTCCTTTTATATCTTTGTCCTGCCTGATTGCTATGGCTAATGTTTCCAGCACTATATTGAACAAGAGTGGTGACAAAGTGCATCCTTGCCTCATTCCTGATCTTACTGTAAAAGTTTTCTGTTTTTGCCCATTAAGTATGATGCTGGCTGTTGGTTTCTCATAAACAGCTTGTATTAAGTTGAGATAAAGTCTATTTATTCTGATTCTCTGTAGGGTTTTGATCATAACTTGGTGTTGGATTTTTGTCAAGAGCTTTTTTTGCATCTATTGAGATAATCATATGGTTTTTGTCCTTGCGTCTGTTAATATAGTGTATTATGTTGATTGATTTATGTATGTTGAACCAGCCTTGCATCCCTGGGATAAATCCGACTTGATCAGGGTGTATGATTTTCTTGATAACTCTCTGTATTCTGTTTGCCAGTATCTTATTGAGGATTTTTGCGTCAATATTCATTAGAGAGATTGGCCTGTAGTTTTCTTTTTTGGTGGGATCTTTCCCTGACTTTGGGATCAATGTGATGGTTGCTTCAAGGAATGATTTGGGGAGTACTGCTTTCCTTTCAATTTCATTAAAGAGATTGAGAAGTACTGGTATTAAGTCTTCTTTAAAAGTTTTGTAGAATTCAGCAGTGAAGCTGTTGGGACCAGGGCTTTTCTTTGTTGGTAAGTTTTTTATTACATTTTCAATTTCCCAGATTGATATCGGGTTGTTTAACCTTTTTACAGAATTTTTACCCTACAAAGCAAGAATATACATTCTTCTCAGCTGCTCATGGATCATTCTCCAAAATAGGTCACATTCTAGTCCATAGAACAGGCTTAAGTAAATGCAAAGAAATTGAAGTTATCTCCTGCATACTATCAAACCATAGTGCCTTGAAATTGGAGCTGAATAGCAAAAGGAATACCAAGATCCTCATAAACACATGGAAATTGAACAACACTCTGTTAACCAACCAAGGGCCACAAAAGAAATTAAAGAAGAAATTAAACAGTTTCTACAATTAAACAACAACCCCAGCACAACTTACAGGAATATATGGGACTCAATGAAAGCAGTTCTATGAGAGAATTTCTTAGAAGTCAATGCCTGCATTTGGAAAATAAAGCAAACTGATGTAAACAATCTAACAATGAACCTCAGACAATTAGAAAAAAAGGAGCAAAACCATCCCAAAGCACATACTAGAGAGGAAATTATAAGGATCAGAGCAGAAATTAATGCAATGGAGACAAAGAGAACAGTACAAAGTATCAGTGAATCAGAGTTGGTTCTTTGAATAGATAAATAAAATCAACAGACCCTTAGCCAACCTTATCAAACAAAGGAAGCAAAAGGCTCAAATCCATGCTATAAGGAATGAAAAATGGGGAAATCAGCACAGATCCAGAGGAAGTCCAAAGGATAATAAACACGTACTTTGAAAATCTGTATTCCAAGAAGAAGGAAAATCTAGAAGAAATGGACAGATAGACACATATGAACTCCCAACTCTGAATGAAGAGAATGTAAAAGTGACAGTATCTTATTGAGAATTTTTGTGTCAATGTTTATTGGGGAGATTGGCGTGAAGGTCCCCTTTTGCACTGCATCTTCCTCTCCTTTTGACATCAATGTAATGGTCATCTCAAGAGATACAGAAAAAGTGTATGACAAAGTCCAACACACCTTCATTATCAAAACCCTATAGAAAATTGGGATAGATGGACTTTATCTCAAAATGATAAAAGCTATGTATAAGAAAGTAATAGACAGCAAGATCCTAAATGGTCAAAAACTGAAACTTTTCTCACTAGGATGAAGAAAGAGACACGGATGTCCACAATCACCACTCCTGTTCAATATAGTGCTGGAAATGTTAGCCACAGTAATTAGACAAGAGAAAGAAAAGGAATAAAGATGGAAAGGGAGAAGTTAAATTGTCATTATTTCCTTATGACATGATTCTGTATGTAGAAGATCCAAAAAACTCAACAAGACTTCTAGAGTTAATCACCAATTTACTAGTGTACCTGGATGCAAGTTCTATGCTCAAAACTCAATAGCTTTTGTATACAAACAACAGAAAACTGAGAGAAATTGGGGAGTCAAGCCCTTTCACAACAGCATCCCCCCAAAATTAAATCTGAATCAATCTGACAGTGGAAAGGAAAGACCTCTGCTCTGAAAACTACAGAACTCTGACAAAGAAGACTGAAGAGGATATCAGGAAATGGAAAGACATCTCCTGTTTAGGGATAGGAAGGACCAACATTATCAAAATGGCTATACTTCCACTTCTACAGTTTCAGTTGCCAGGTTCTGCTGGCAAAGAGTTACTCTCGAGCCAGGGAGTGAGTATTAAGAAAATACAAGACAGACAAAGATGGGATTGGGAGGACCTCACTCAAAGTACAAAGAAAACCTTGTCTGCCAGTCAAGATGTAAACATTTCTGGAATGTGTTTTCTCTGCTCCTTAAACTTCTTCCTAGGTGACCAGCAAGTTTCTTATCCTATGTTACAACTGTGAATTTCAAGGCCACAAGTCGTTTTTTCTCTTTGAATAATTTCCTTTTGTGTGGGGGAGCTAGGGAGAAGCCCAGAACATAATGCAAGGCAGCATCCTGGTAAGGGGGGGCAAGCCCCCCGTGTTCCAGGGCAGCTCACAGAGAGAGCAGACCCCTGGATTGTCAGGGCAGCAGCATTTAGTGCAGTCCCTGGCCCAGGATCCTTGCCAACTCAGGGTAGCTCCCAGGACAGGGAGCAGACCCCTGGCTTGGGGCAATGTCCTGGCCCAAGCCATTTCCTACATTCAGTGCAATCCTAATTGAAACCCCAACAGCATATTTCATAGATCTAGGGAAGATAAGCCAAAATATAATCTGGAACCCCAAAAGACCCAGAATATCAAAGCAAATCTAAGCAACAAGTACATGATGGGGGCTAAAATGATCCCCAACTTGCAACTATACTACAAAACCACTGTGATGAAAACTGCATGGTATTGGCAAAGTAGCACACCTGAGTATTACTGGAATATATTAGAAACAACTCCAGATACACCAAGCCATCTCTTTTTTGACAAAGGAGACAAATACTCTCAATGGAGGAAAGATGGCCTCTTTAACAAATGGTGCCTAAAAACCTGAGCTTTCACCTGTCAAATATTAAGCTAGACCAATCTCTTTCACCATGCACTGAACTGAAAACAAGTGGATTAGACCTAAACATTAAAACATAAACTCTGAACCTGCAGCAATACAGTTTAGGTAGAACTCTTGAAAACATTGGCTTAAGGAAAGACTATATAAAACCTCCATAGCATGAGAACTAGCAGAAGGAATCAATAAATGGGATCTATTAAGTTTCTGCACAGTGAAAATGACCACTGGGAAAGCAAAAAGACCACTGCAATTTTGGGAAAAATCTTTACCAGCTCTTTCTAAGACAAAGAGCTACTGTCTAAAGTATGTAGAGACATTAAGAAAATCAGCCCTGCCCCAAATGTAAAGACTCAAGTAAAAAAAATAGGCATCTCAAGTGAATGTACACTTTTCAGAGGAAGCAGTAGAAATAGTTGAGACACATATGAAGAATTGCTCAACAATTGATCATTCTAGAAATGCAGTTGAAAACAATGCTGCATTTTCATTGAATCCACAAAGAATGGCTGCTATTGCAAAATTAACCAACAACAAAAGCAGGCGAGGCTGTGGGAAGAAAGGTAGCCTTCTTCCCTGCTGGTGGGAATGCAAACTGGTACAACCATCATGGAGATCAGTTGGAGGATTCTCAAATACTAGGATTAGAGATCCCATTTGACCTTGCTATTACCCTGCTAGGGATATACATAAGAGAATTAAAAGATTCATATCATATCATTCATTCTTATCATTGTGACATCTGCCATGCTCACAGCAGATCAGTTTGTGATAGCTAAATCCTGTAAACAACCCGAATTCCGATCAAATGGAGAATAGATAAGGAAGATGGGGGACTCTTTTTCATGAAGAATTGTAAGTTTGAGTCATTCATACTCAAATGATTGTACCTTGAATACATACTCACAAAATAAATCACTTATGTGTAAATACCATACCTTTTCACTGCTATGAGAATCTGAATGTCTAAAAAAGTTCTAGAATCTATGACAGACATTGTGAAATAGAAAATGTTCAAGGGGAAAAGGTAAGGTTAACTAAGAGGGCAAAAGAAAATATGTGACAGTAAAAAAGGAAGCAAAGTATATCTATATAAGGTCTGTGGGAGTTTCTAGGATGGGCAGGGGAATGGGAAAAAATGAGAATCAAGTCATGCCATGTACTGGCACAAATTCTCAATGTTGAATGTGATCGTGGTGTGTATATAAAATGTACCAATAAGAACTTAATCTAAACAAACATTGCTGTGAATCCAAAGTAAGTTAAGACTAGGTAACCTTAATGCATACAGAGTAAATAATAAGTATTCTTTTGTATGATATATGATTAGACTTTAAAATTACTATAGGATCAAAATTTGACCATTCTCTAAGTTTGATCTTGATATTTAAATTTGATCTGCAGCTTTTTCCTTGATTACACAAGATATGCTATAAATGAAATACACCTATATATTGGGTAATAAGTCTAAGTCATTAACACTACTTCCAAAACGTAGATCTGTAAAAGCTATTGTCATTATACTGACTCCTTATAAAATATATGAAGTATAAAATACTCAAGTAGATATAAAATATATGTTCATTTACATATAGCTGTGATCCTAATTATTATTGCTAACCTTATGGCGTATTAACTTTCAAGAACACAGCCCTTGAAAGACACAAAACCAAAAATACTTTTTATCACACTGCTGATTTATGGTGATTTTTCTTTCAGGCTTAAGCCTATGACTTTACTTGTGTTTCAGATTTTTGGGATGAAATGAGCATCTTGGTCTGGCATAATACCAACAGAGAGATGATGCAAATACTTTTTCATGCTTGTGTTTAGGTGATTGATCTATAATTATAACAGTTAAAGATACCAGGCACTGTACACTCCAACCAATGTCGCTCTACAAAGCAAGAAATTAGAGGATAAAATCTTGTAAAGTACATTTATAGAAAGTACATTCTTTTCAAAAGATGCTTTATTTAAAGATACTAAATTTAGGTAAAAATTCATGTCATTTAAGATGTGATACTAAGAGAAAGATAACTGACTGAAAAGTTATTTATACAAACATAAGTATTTAAACTGTTTCAGAGATAATATATAAACCTAACATTTCTAACATAATAATTTCATCATAATTGTCATGCTAACATATTACACTACTCGTCATTTCAATTAATCTCTCTGAAACTAGGATTACATGTTCCACTGACCCTGCTATTTCCCTGCTGGTTATATTCATGAAAGTTTATAATTGTTATCCTTCACATTCTATTAGGATTCAATATCTAAGACAACATGGCTGACAGAATCTACTTTTCAGGTAAAAGTTCTGTGGCTTAAAAGGTAATGAAATTTGGCAAGTGGACATGACTCACCATGCATCTTTTGATAAACTTAAATGCATAAGTTTCTCTGTTGATATCTATTATGCAGGGTTTGGTGGTTTTAAAGTACCATGCTAGAGTACATTCCTTTTTTTTTAATTGCATTCTTTATTGGTACATTTGCATACTTCTCACACTCATACATAACATTGGGGAATTTGTACCAATATATGACACAGTCAATTCTCATTTTTACCCATATCCCCACCCACACCTCTCCACCCCCTATATACATGCTCTTTTATTTTCTTTCAGAATCATATTTATTCCTTCCTCTCATTACATCCCCACACCAAATTTCCTTTGGAAATTTCCCATTCTAAAAAGATTGTCATACTACTAGAGCTCATTTGCATCTACCGGTGCTCATATAAATGAGAAGATCCGGTATTTGCCTATCTATGCTCTATTGATTTCACGCCTTAGCTTGTCCTCCAGGTGCATCCATTTGCACATAATTGAATCAATCTTGTCATTCTTTATGGCAGAATAGTACTCTATTTTATTTTAAAAAAAAAACACACATCTTCTTTATCCAGTCTCCAGCTGATGGGCATTTGGGTTGTTCCAAGATGGAGCATCATGAACTGAGTTGCTATGAACAAGGTTGTACATCTGGCTTACCACTGTGATTTTGAAATTCTTTTGGTTATATTCCTAGCAGAGGGATGGCAGAGTCAAATGGGACCCTTAGTCCTAGTTTTCTGAGAAATCTCCACACAGATCTCCACAATGGTTGCATAAGTCTGCAATCCCACCAACTATGGAGAAGGGTTCCTTTCTCCCCACAGCCTCACCAGCATTTATTGTTGGTTGATTTTGTAATAGTGGCCAGTCTTTGTGGAGTGACATGAAATCTCAGTGTTGTTTTCATTTGCATCTCTCAAATTACCAGTGATGTTGAATATTTCTTCATATGTTTCTTAGCTGCTTTAACCTCTGCCTCTGAGAAGTGTCTGTTCATTTCAGATGCCCATTTTTGAATTGGGTCTTTAAACTTGGGGAGGCTGATCTGTTTGAGCTCTTTATATATTGTTGATAATAGCCCTTTGTCTGATAAACAGCTAGTAAATATTTTTCCCATGTTGTTGGTGGTCTTTTGGCAGTGTCAGTGACTACATTTGTTGTGCAAAAGCTTTTCAGTAGGATGAGAACCCAATTGTTGATTCTTTCTGCTAATTCTTGTGCTATAGAGGCTTTATTAATAAAGTCTCTGCCTAAGCCAATATCTCCAAAAGTTTTACCTAATCAGTTTCCCAGTAGGCTTATGGTTTCTGTTTTAATGTTTAAGTCTCGCATCCATTGTGAGTTTAGTTTTGTGCATGGTGAAAGAGACAGGTCTAGCTTTAGCTTTTGGCAAGTTGAAGCCCAATTTTTCCAGCACCATTTGTTAAAGAGGCTGTCTTTCCTCCATTGCGGATGTTTGGCTCCTTTGTCAAAGATAAGGTGGCTTAGAGTACCCAGGGTTGTTTCTGCATCTTCTAATCTATTCCACTGGTCCTTGGGTCTGTTACTTTGCCAGTATCATGCAGCTTTTATCATAGTGGCTTTATAGTAGAGTTTTAAATTGGGGATTGTAATACCCCTGTCATGTCATGGTTGCTTAGAATTGCTTTCACTATTCTAGGTTTCTTGTGTTTCCAGATGAATTTGGGGATTATTTTCTCTAGCTCTGTCAAGTATATCATTGGGGTTTCAATTGCAATTGCATTGAATCTGTATAGTAATTGTGGAAGTATAGCCATTTTGACGGTGTTTGTTCTCTCTACCCAGGAGCAAGGGATATCTTTCCACTTTCTGATTTCCTTTTCTATCGCAGTTTTCAGAGTCCTATAGTTTTCAGAGTAGAGGTCTTTCACCTCCTTTGTTAGGTTGATTCCTAGGTATTTCATTTTTCTCGGTGCTAAGGTGAAAGGGATTGACTCCCCAATTTCTCTTACAGTGAGCTGTTGTTTGTGTAGACACAGGCTATTGATTTTTGAGCATTAAGCCTGTATCCAGCAACACTACCAAATCTGGTAAATGTCTAGTAGTCTTTTGGTTGAATTTTTAGGATGCTCTAGATAGAGTATCATATCATCAGCAAATAATGAAAGTTTAACTTCTTCTTTACCTATCTTTATTCCTTTCATGTCTTTATCCTGCCTGATTGCTATGGCTAATGTTTCCAGCACTACAGTGCACAAGAGTGGAGACAATGGACATCCTTGTCTCATTCCTGACCTTAGTGTAAAAGGTTTCAGTTTTGCCCATTGAGTATGATGCTGGCTCTTGGTTTCTCATACACAGCTTGTATTAAATTGAGATGAAGTCCATCGATTCCAATTCTCTGGAGGGTTTTGATCATAAATCGGTGTTGGATTTTGTCAAATGCTTTTTCTGCATCTATTGATCCATTGATTCTTTGTATTATTCTCTTTGTCCCCACTGCATTAATTTCTGCTCTGATCCTTATAATTTCCTCTTTAGTATGTGCTGTGGGTTTGTTTTCCTCCTCTTTTTCTAGTTGTCTGAGTTTCATCATTACATTTTTTATTTCAGTTTGCTCTATTCTCTGACTGTAGGCATTCACTGCTATGAATTTCCCTCACAGAACTGCTTTCATTGTGTCCCATAAATTCTTGTATGTTGTGCTGGGGTTATCATTTAGTTGTAGAAACTGTTTAATTTTTCTTTAATTTCTTTTGTGGCCCATTGGTTGGTTAACAGAGTGTTGTTCAATTTCCATGTGTTTGTGAGGATCTTGGAATCACTTCTGCTCTTCAGCTCCAACATCAAGGCACTATTTTCTGATAGTATGCAGGGATAACTTTGATTACTTTGCATCTATTTAACCTTGTTCTATGGACTAAAATGTGATCTGTTTTGGAGAATGATCCATGAGCAGCTGAGAAGAAGGAATATTCTCGCTTTGAAGGGTGAAAAATTCTGTAGGCATCTAATAAGTCTGTTTGTTCCAAAGTTTGATTTAGCTCAAGTATTCCCTCATTGATTCTTTGTCCAGTTGATCTGTCATTTTGTGACAATGGAGTATTAAAATCCCCTACTACTATTGTATTCATGGATAACTGGCTTTTCATGTAATGTTTGTTTTATATAGTGGGGTGCATTAGAGTTCAGTGCATAAATATTTACGATTGTTATTTCTTTCTCTTGGATAGTTCCTTGTACAAGAATATAGTGACCTTCTTTATCTCTTTTAATCAGTTTGGGCTTGAAATCTATTTTGTTTGCAAACAAGATAACCACTCCTGCATTTTTGCAGTTTCCTGTGGCAAGTAGGATGGTTTTCCAACCTTTTTTTTTTTTTCAGTCTATGGGTTTCCTTCTGAATTAAGTGTGTTTCCTGTATGCAACAGATTATATAGGATCTTGCTTCTTGATCCAATCTGCTAGTCTGTGTCTTTTAATTGGCCCATTGAGGCCATTAACATTAATGGTTATGACTGATATGGACATATTCAGAGCTGCCATGTTTCCCTGTTCTCGGTTCTTTTCTTCTTTGCTTTCCCCCTTTTCTATTTAGTTTCTTGTTTGCCCCAATGAATACACTCTCCTGGGTCTTGTGGGAATGGCTTTTTCTGTGTTTTTTTCCAAGATGATCTTTAGGATGTTTTGGAGTGCAGGTTTCGTCTTTGTGAAGTTTTTCAGGTGGTCTTTATCATGGAAGTATCTTATTTCCCCATCTATTCTGAAAGATAGTTCTGCAGGATACAACAGTCTAGGTTGGAGGTTGTTTTCCTGCTATGCTTGAGATACTTCTCTCCACGCTCTCCTTGCGCTGAGTGTTTGTGTGGAAAAGTCTGCTGTGATCCTAATGGGCTTCCCTTTGTAGGTGATTTTCTTCCTTTCTCTCACTTCTTTCAGTATTTCATTCTTTTGTTGTACATCTGGAACCTTGATAATTATGCGTCTAGGTGTAGATATTTTTATGTCATGGTGTTTCAGCGTCCGATAGGCCTCCTTTATGTGTGTGTCTATATGTTTTCCTGTGAAGTTTTCTGTCGCTATCTCTGACAATAGCTTTTTATGTCTTTTACATTGTCTCCTGCTTCTTCAGTGACTCCAATCAGTCTTATGTTATTTTTCTTTGAGTCATCTAGAAGTTGTTGAATTGATTTCTCATGGTCCCTTACTCTTTTCCATAGATTATACCTTTTCTGCTTGTTGGCTACTCTGCTGTCCTCTAGGTCTGAGATTCCATTCTCTGCTTCATTCATCCTACTGCACAAG